>JABASP010000241.1:0-65060 GCA_019776565.1 Sminthurinus signatus
ATTTTCAGAGGTTGGTTTCTACTCCAAAAGGAACGATTTGAGGGGGTCGCACTTTGGATTTTCAAAAAAGTTGTCAAAATGCAAAGGTCTAGTGTACACACATCTTTTGTCATGATTCAAAAATTGCTATGTACATCTGTTTTTTTCTATTCTTTTTATTACACATGTAAAATGTAAATATGATGTATGAAACACGCATGATGATGTACTGGAAAATGACTCTTTTCCCCAGCACTCATCTTCTTCTTAATCATTGTAATATGACTGATAATTGATAATTGGAAAATAACACCAAATTCATCATTTATCATTTTACTTCTTTATGCACTTTGATGCAAATTTTGTAAAGAGACATGGATAATAATTCACATTCCAATTGAAATACTCTTTTTTTCCAAAAACACAAGAAAATTCAAGTGTAGTTTGTTGCAATTTATTCTATGTGGAAGTGTAGGTAGTTTGGAATTTCAAGAAGAAAAAAACAAATGGTCGATAGTAAACAAGACGAAAGTAAAAAGGAGCAAAAAAGATACCGAAAAACTAGAAATAAAACCATTACGTGTTTTTATGTGAGATGAAATTATCTGTACAGTTTGAAGTTTAAAATAAAAGGACTCGGGTGGGTAATCAATTTTTAATTACAACCACCACAAGGTTTCCTATTCTTAAAAAACTACTTGTTCAAAATCTTGGTGAGACAGAATGTGGAAAGTAGAAAGAAACGGAATGGTTGGGAATTGATGTAAAAGTTGATGAAGGAAGGAAAATAATAATATCATACAGCTTTTTTTTAAGTTGAAATGTTGCTCTAAAGATTACGTTGTCTATTGTGTATCTATGTTTTCAAAGTTGTGTACATTATTATGTACTTGTACTTGTGAAAGAAAGTAAAATAAATGGGCGTGTATTTGTTATTTGTTCAAATTTTGTATGTTTAGTAAAAATGTGAAAAATGTTCGGTTGGTTGACTGTTTTAGTCCTGCGTATTTTTCATTCCTCCTTCCTTCCTTTTTTTCCTCTCCTTTTTATCTTCTTGGAAGATAAAATATTTTGGGCCGGTTGCCAACAACTTGCCTTACCGTTGCGAGTACAATTCGAGTCGAGTCGAGCGGACCGTTTTGGTTTAGTTCCTTTTGTCAAAAACTCAAAACTACACAGTGATTTTGAATTGAAACTCATTGTAAGTGGCCCGTCGGTTTTTGTTATTGTATTGTTGTTCTGCTGATTCTTCTTCTTCGTTTTCTGTGGTTGGTTTCTTGGTTCATTTTGTTTGGTTTACCTCTTGTTGAGTTGATCTATTGTCATATCATATCATAACGTAAAATGTATAATATTGGTATACTTTTTTTTCAAAAAAAGATGATTCTTGTCAGCCAATCACTAACCAAACCAAACCAAACCAATACATGACCACTAACCATTTCCAATTCTCATTGATCGTTGATCATTGATCAGGGAGTATTTTGGTACACAATACACAAAACACTTTACAAAATACAAAATCTGACTTGAACTTTCTTCTACCTTTTTCGGTACAGAATAAAAATTTGAACAGGAGGATTTCACGTATGTTTTCCGAAAAATAGGGAATCTGTGAGCTAATATTATGAGAATAAAAACTGGAGCTTTGTCCAGAGTTCAAAGTGAGTTCACTTTGAACTGGAATTCTGGAATTTTGAATTCATTCACAAATCTTGTTCTTATTCTTGTTCTTTCTCCTTCTCCAGCTTTTTCACTGCTCTTGTTACTTGTTATCATTGAGTTACACGATATTACACCCAGAACATAATACTGTGAATAGAATACAGAATGTAGAATATAGATTGTAAAGTATAGAGGATTTGTCCATTGTTACCTTTAGGTAGGATTTATTATGAAGGTGATTGTTGAGCAGATCATAGAATCCCGGAGAAATAAAAGAGAGAATAGGGAACAAGTTGTGTATATGGTGTTTGGTGTATACTTGTATAATAATAATAATAATAAGCATAACGTATACAGGTAATAATCATACAATAGTAATAATAATAATAATATGGGAATGATCAGTCTCAAGTTTTAAAAAGAACCTACAAAAGCAGAATAAATGAATGAATGAAGAATGAATAAGAGCAAGAAATACTAGTTTTGTTGGAGAATACCTGAGCATTAATATTATATTATTTGTGAATCCAGTATGTCAGAAAATATGGGAAATGGGGAAAATGTATAGGAATTTATTTACTATGTAAGATGTAAGATTTGATTGGTTTGATAAAGAATACAGAGTACAGATGCACGTATGTACATTGCCCATGTGATGTAATATGTAATGTGCGTATTAAATAGATGGCTGTCAGCAGGATGGGATCACTACTGAAATAAATTACCGGTAGTCAGAGACTTACTTATTGAATTTCATGGCATTGTTCTCAATATGCCGCAGTGGTCGCTGGTAATTTGTAATAGATCGTTTATGTATTCGTTGTAGGGATAGGGAGCCGTTGTTTGTTTGTTGGTTGTTGTTTGCTGTTTGCCTTTCCTTCCCTATGTATCATGTGTATTATGTATATCAAGTATCGACTATTGAGTATTGAGCATTGACTATCGGCCGACTCTCTGAGTCTTTTTGAAATAGTTGTACAAAAGAAAAAAAAACCTGCGTATTCCTTGAATTTACAATTTACACGCGTAATAGATATAATAATAATAATAATATCATACAGAAAACGGAATGCTCAAGTACTGTACAAAATACAAGGAAAGCATTAATATTTTATAAGTATTGCACCAAAGTTCAGAAAATGTGTCGGATTGTGAAGAAAATGTGAAATACTTTTGTGTATTTCCTCCTATCGTATTTGTATTCGTATTTTACACCGTTTTCCGTCAGTTTACCCAGACAAGAGAGAGGTTGTGCAGTGTTGTGTCGGATCGTAAAGACGGTAAAGTATCTTGAATCTTGATTGACATGACAGGGGTTGTGTTGTGCATTGTCTAGTATCTACTAGATATATTGCACCAACAGCCGTGTGCTCTGTACATTGTACGTATTTTCATTTTATCCGCCTTTAATGAAATATGAAATGTCTACCTTTTCCATGCGTATGAAGTATGGAGTATGGAGTAATCATAATCATAATATTACTGGGTAAAATGTCAAAGGAAAGAAAGGAAAAAACGGAGGAGAAAATGAAATGTAGGGGATTGGAAACCACAGAAGTTTCTTTCCATTTTCCACGCTAACAACTAAAGAACTAAAGAAAGAGAGAAGAGGAGAAAGATGGACTCTTGTCTATTTATGTAGATTTATTTTGTTTGTCAGTTTACCCTCCGATTTCATGCCATTCTTCCTCCATTCACTCACTCACTCACTCACTCACTCAACTAACAATAAGTTACCTACATGACGAATTCTCAATTCTCAATCCGTAGTAATAATATTGATATTTAATATTGGTAATACCATTTCTCTTGCTTCCTTGCTCGCCGTTCACAGCTCACATATATCTATGTAAATGAGGGACTCTTTCACTTTCTTGTCATCGTCCTATGAAAAACAGGCACAAGTTACATATTCTCATGTGTGGTCGGATACTATTCAAAAATCAAAGCCAATAAGATACAGAAAATTATTCTATTCATATTATACAAACAAGTGAACAAAAATTACGAATACTTGTCATATTCTTTGTTTAAAGTGCTACACTAATTTGTTTATTATTCGTAAGTATTTTTTTCTTTAGTACACTTGTATTGCTGTAAAGAGTTGGGTTTACAAGTAAAAAAGCAAGAAAACCACAAATCATCAATCAAGAGTAGTTTCCACAAAAATGTAAAGCACATGTGATTTACACGAATAATATCGTGTATTGTGTTTAGACAGTGGACAGTGGACACAGAAGCTACTGATGCTTTTCCCTTTGTTACGGATGAAGCAATTTATTTATGATTGTTGTGGTTGCGGTTTTTCTTGGTTCTTGGTTTGACAATTCACAAGTAAAAATCTTACCTTGGTCATTTTTCTGGGAGGTAATATGTATTATGTAGTAGATAACGTAAAAAAATGATGTGAATGCTGTGAATGGAACATAAAGGGTAAATAGTAAATAGTAAATAGCAATATAAATTTGCCAAGTAGAAGTAATTGTATTATAATTGTCGTTAGTTATCATATCATTAGATAATTAATTAAACGAGTAAAAATGTGTGTAATGAGTAATGAGAAGATAATGCAATTAGTCTGCTCCATGAGTTTTGTGTAATAACTCGACCAGGCTCATTTTCTCGTTGACTTAAAATTGCAAACACGTACCTGTTCATGGTGCAACGTACAACGTACAAGTACTCCACCCAACCCTATTATATTCTATTATATTATATTACATGTTATGTGTGGACCGGTGGATCACGTAATTAAAACAATAGTAAATGCGGAAGAATACATTTACCATGTACATTGTACATGTGTAATTCCGTTGCAAGTGGATGGTTCATTTGGTGTACTGAAAAAATCTTGAGCCATTGCATTAAATTGAAATTGAAATTGAACTTGAAGTAAACCAATGCAATGTTCAATGTTGAGGAACATTTATTTCCTCGGAGGTTACTACATTCAAATTTCAAATCCACTTGTACTTTTTTTTAAAAGGAGTTATTTATTAGGACTTTATATTCTGTGTAGTTTTCTCTGGCTGGTCGTTGGTGTGAATGTTCATGTTTCATGTTCAATGTTCAGGGTCACACTAGTTTTAGTTTTAGTTTTAGAACTTGACTGTGGTTTCAAAAGTATTCTGGTTCGGGAACCAGAATAACCTGAACATGCTCATTTATTTTCCTTGGACATTGAGGATTGCGAGTTGAGAGGGAGAAAGTAAAAGAGTTGAGAATAAACTGTAAAACAAGAGAAGAGAGATGGTCCAGAGTTTGTTGGATATAAATACAAAGTACAAAGATGTGCATAAGTTGGCTGTGTGTATGTAGAATGTAGAATGTAGAAGAGGACGGTGAGGAGAATATTAATGAGTATAATTAGAAATTAATCATGTGTGAAACCTCTTGCTGGTTTGTCCTCCATATTATTTATTTATTCATTCTCTCCAACTGGTCTGGTCTGGTCGGTTCTTGTTCTCTGGTGTAATTGTAATTGTTGTCGCTATTTTATTGTATTGTATTGTTACTGGTGAACAACGACCACCATCAAGTCAAGTTGTAGTCCTTTTTGTTTTGTCCCATGTCAACAACAATGCCAACAACAATGCCAATGAGACTGAGACATTGTGATATTTTGACTTGCCTAATCAGAGATTAGGATAATGTGAACTATGTCAAGTCTTCAAACACCCTCGAGACTCGAGACACTCCAATTTACAGTTTCAATGTAAAAAGGAGTTGAGTCCAGATCAAACTTGTTCAGGTTCAGTTTCAGTACAATTTAATGTACTGTAAAATAAAATAGTACAGTGAAATGACCTGAGACTTGAGACTCGAGACTCGATGTGTACACAAACACTCATCATTTTCATTTTATCAGCCCTCTGACACATAAAACACCACTACAATTAGTATACTCTTGACTTTTGACTTTACAGAAGGGACGAGTGACAAATATTTGTGATAAGTGATAAATGTTTCGTATTATACATTGTCTTTTGTCTTTTTTGTACGGTGTACATATGAGTGATTAAGCACGTGGTGTTTGTGATGATGGTGGTCGAGGAAATTTATTGTACTGTATTTGTATTTTGTATTTAGATAGAAATGTGCACATTATTTTAAATCCTATCTTGTGCATTTATTTATTCACTTGAGTCTTGACTCGTTGTCGTTGTCGCTATCGTCCTCATTCTAACACACTCCGATTTCAATTCAAATAAATCGAAACCACATTTAACAATCTTTTTACAAGATAGACGAGAGTGAGGAACGGAGAAAGAAAGAAAGAAAAAAAGAAAAAAAAACTAGAGAGAGATTTAATATCCAATCCATTTGGAATTTCCACATCTTGTTGAAAGTAATGAGGCTTAAATGAGCAAAGTCTGACTTGTTTATGAGCGTGATATGCCATGCAAAATGGGAAGATAGATTACATTTAGATTTACTTTACACAAATTATTCCTCACTCTCTCTCTCTCTCACACACAAACACACACACACACACAAACAGTGTGGAGCCGCATTTTCCCATTTTTTACTTGTACACAAAACACGAAACACAGAGAGAGAAAACAATAAGTAAGTAGAATGAAAAAAATGGCAGGATAGTGAACGAAGGAACTGAAAATTGTGAAATGAGATAAGACGATAAGATAAAAAGATTCGCTAAATTTTCTATACTACTTGTTGTCTTCTTATTTCTCTGTCTTTGCAAATTGGAAAAGGGCAAAGACAATTCTTTTCAGTCCTATATGTTATAGCTTTTAAATATTCAAGGGCTCAGCCTTGGAAGGAAAAATAAAAATGAAAGTTTCAATGTTTTCATTCTTTTTGATGAAGGGATAGTTTGAGTATTGAGTATTGCCATTATATTACACTGGTGTTTTGTTTTTTGTTTTATACATTTGTATTTGAGACTGGAATGTTCAAGTGCAGAGATAGATATTTTTTTACTCTCATTCCCTTTCAAAAGTATTTTTCAACATATATAAATATGTTATGGTGAATACTCGAGGTGAGACTTGATACTTGATATAAGAACAACTAGAAGAGTAGAAGACAAAAGCCCTGAAGCTATGACACGAGAACTTAAATCTTTAATTTATGTGCCAGGGGTCAATAATATGACATTTTTGTTGGAGCTTAATTACATATATAATATAAAATATGTACTGTACATAATATTCCAGATATAACGAAGTAAAAGTACGACTATGACACTGTTCTATGTGTACAGTGTACAAAATAGGGAGAAAATAGAATAGAGCAACCTGCCAGGTAAAACAGTTATGTATAATATATGTAATATGTACGCACACAGCACAACGCAACACAACACAACACATCATATCATATCGTAATTGTAATCATAATCATATCTGGGTACTTGAGAAGGAAGCTAAAGGTGGAACTTATAGATAAGAAAGAAAGAAAGGGGAGAGAATTTGAAAATAACCATGAAATATTATTATACACACACATCCAACATCTACGCACAGAATACATAATGCACTTTTTATAGGAATAGGAATAGTTAGAGTTATGCATGTGGAGGAAGCCTGGAGCAACTAGAAACTAGAATCTATACTGTAGAATCTACAAACTACACACCTAAAAATAAATATGCATCCACAAACACCACAGAATAAATGCATAAAAATGTGCCATCGAATAATGGTACAAAATACAAAAATAGTATAGTGAGTGCATCTATCTATCTATCTTTCTATTCTCTTAGAGTGTTATGATTATTATTATTATGGGAGCATAATGGATATTTATGCATTCAAAAAAAGAAAGTATAAGGGACTTGACGCTGGAGAGCCAGTGTGAGAGGGATAGAGCATATTTGAGTTTGGAGTTTGGAGTTTTGAGAGTTGCAGTGAACCATAACCAAAGTGTTAATATTGGATAATGATAGGGGCAAGCCTTACCTTTCTTACACCTGGTTACCTCATTCAACTCACCCCGTCACTTGTTTTTCACTTCTCATATACAATCATAACTTCTTTTTCTTCCTCTTCTTCTCGGCCCATCCTTCTGCATTCTCCGTTCTCCATTCTACGCACTCTTTTCCTATCCTCGTCTACTTATCTCCTTTCTCGTATCATATCAAATCATATTACTCTGTTCTTTTCTTTCCCTCTGCTTTCAACTCTGCTCGTGTACTCCTTGTTAGCAGCTACGAGTTAGAAGTTAGCAGTTAGCAGTGTCTTTGTACACACTATACATTCTGTATTATATTATAGTGTGAGACAAAGAGTCCGAGTTCCGAGTCAATAATGCATCTAGTATGTAGTTTTGCTCGTGCCCCCTTTTCCGAATTCTTTTTTGTAGTTTTGTTCTCCGTCTTCAGTCTTTAGGCACTGCGTAACAAAATCAAAGAAAACATAGCAGAAGGATTTTTTAAACTCAATGTACGATGTACGAATATCAATATGAATATCAATACCAAAACTCACTCATGAAAAGACAAAGGCAAAGACAATAAATAGGACTAAGACGAGCTACAAATGAATGTATGTCCGTTACACTTACACATGTTTGGTTATAGGCATTTAAAAGAGATAGAAAGAGTGTTGGGGGAGGAAGGAAATGGAGATATGGTTCTCCTGTGTACAATTATTGTAAAGTGTGGAAAACACAGATCTCCTTTCTCACTACTCACTACCCTAGATCCTAGATGCTAGATATTAGATGCTGGATGTGTTTGTGTGCATGTACTGACTCAATTCCACTTACAGGTAAATCCATTTCAACTTGTGTTTCTTGTGCCAGAGGTAACTAGTAACTAGACAGAGAGAAATATAGAGAAGGAGAAGGGGGATCCAGGAAAATCAATGTACAAATGAACTGACATGATGACTGGAAGACTGGAAGAGTGACTGACAAGATGAGGGAGAGACAAAAAGGCACTTAAAACCTATTTTGGTAATGTAATGAGAATTTGAATCTAGGTTGGTCTCCTTCACTTGTTCACTCGTTCAAATGCTCAAAGGTTTCGTTGGTGAGTCAATGAGATTGAGAGAGATGGAATGAAGGGAAAGACAGAAAAGCAAGTGTGAAAAATGGAAGGGTATCATCACATTACATCAACAATCAACATACAACATGCTTCTTCTTCTTTTTACTTGTACATTCTAAATTCCAGTTCAAGTGCACATCACATTCCCTCCTTGTGTAAAGTGTAAACTGAAGGGAAGGAGCAGGAAAACACACCTGCTAATGAACAAAGTCAACTTCAAGTATATCAAATCCTCATGATGATAATCGTGATGATGACTTGGGAATGGCAAGGTAAATCAGAAATCAGAGATATAATATAATATGCACTTGGGTAATTCCACTGCATTAATAGTGCATTTCCAGTAAAAACACTTGACTCACTAGTCAAAAACCATCATGTAGACATCTGATTTTAAACTCCAAGGCAATCTCATGATTTGATTTGACTTGGAGTTGGGAGTCCAACTCTATTTTTCTAATGGAAACTAAAAGTTTTGTAAATTTTCTTCAATGCTCAATGCTCACTCGAACAATTTTATCCTACAAATTGAAATTGAAATTGAGCATGTTGATTGGTGGATTTGCATGTGTAAAGCAAGTGAAATGAATAGACATTACACTTTACACGTGTTTGGAATGGGAAAGGAATGTCTGAAATTGAAACTCGAAACTAGAACCAAAAAATCTGGTTGGTTATTCACTTTGCTGAATTGCATCTGTCATCATCCTCGTCTTTGTGTTCGTCATCTTGTTACTCATCTTGTTTTAGCACTTTGCTTTCAATACTTCGTACTCTTTCGCTTTTAGTTTGGAGCTTGGAGCTTGGAACTTGGAGACAACCAGACAGACAGAAGACAGACAAATGAGTTCATGTGTGACATACGACACACAATACAATAAAATACATGGGAATATGTATGGTATTTTGAATGTGTGGAAGAGAGAGAGAGAGAGAGAGAGAGAAGCCTCTGGTATGAAGTCTGATACAGATTTTGTCATGGAACATGACATGTTAAAAGTCGGAGGCTCCTTGGAATTTCAATATAATCATCAACTTTTTCAGAGTTCACTGTCTGCACTGCATCATCATGTACGATGTACAGTTTAGAACATTCTCTGTTCTCTATTTACTCCTCCATTCTCAACTCTTTTGTGTGTACACGGAGAACCGAGAAATAGAAAGAGAAAGAAACAGAGGAAGTAGTTGTAAGATTTTTTAAATTGCTTTCCTCTCTTTCAGTCTCAGCTCAAAACTGACTGACTGACTTTGCACAATAGACTTACGACTCTAAATTCTAAATTCTAAACTCAAAATATAAAATATAAAATGGGATTCACAGGAGAATCAAAATGAAAATGAAATTTCGTCATCACTCGAGTCTCAAGTCTCAAATCTCACTTTTGTACAAAATAAAGGAGTATAATATGATAAAGCATCGTCCTACTTAAAATGTATCAAATATATAGCAAAAGGTAACAGTGTAAATGCTGCATTTTTTCTGATCGATTTTTTTACACAGTAGTATTTTTACAATGTAAAATGTACGGAATTAAAAGATGTAAAAAAGGTCATAAATTCTCTCTACCTCAAATTCAAAATTCAAACATGACCTGTAAAAAAAGGATGAATAATGAATTGAATTAAAATTAAAATTAAAATGAGCTTGAGCACTGTTAAATAATTTGATGGGGATTGAAATGAAGAGTTGTTTTTGATTTTGAATTTGAGTTTTGAGTTTTGAGACGGTGTAGAGGATGTACTATGCACTATGTACTGTCATGGAGAAATGATCAATGAGTAACTCGTGAGTTTACTCGTATAATGTGATGGAAAATGAAGGTTAAAAAATAAAAAAGTATAGAGATTTTTTTCATGTTCGCTTGTTCTTATTCTGTGTGTTGTGTGTTGTGTGTTGTTATCCATCTATTTGTCTAGATTTTGTAGGGTTTTGCGTTTCTGTTCTTGTTTTTTCTCTTGGATGTTGCATAATAGATATTATGTTGATGGTGATGCTGATGCTGTTGTTGGATTGGATTGGTTTGGTTTGGTTTGCCTGGCTGCGTTAAAAGTTCAATAATGTTGTGAGAGAATTCCATCTAATCCGACAGCCGTGAAGATACAATAACATTGTCAGCGGGTGTTGAGGACTCTGAATCACTTTCCTTATTCTCTTGTTCTTCTCCGTCCACATCCACATCCAAATCGTCCTTCTTCTCCTTTTCCTTCTCAGTCTCAGTCTCAGTCCCAGTCTCGTCTTCATCTTCATCTTGTTTGAGTTTGAATTTGAGTTTGAAAGGAATTCTTTTCATTTTCTTCCAAAGAAGTTCACCCCGAGTTACAAAGTTGCTGTTCTCTCCTCCACAGCTCAACACAACACAGCACAGCTTCCCTCCATGAGCGAGCTATTTAGATTTTCAAGAATGAGTGTAGAATTTACACTGAAAAATAAAATAAAGTCAGTCTAGCTCATCTCTGCCGTTTTTCATCCCTGTTTAAAGGATTTTCTATTCACGAGGAAAAGACAAAAAAGTAACACCGAGCACCACGTTTTTATTTGCACAGTCTTTCAGTATCAACTATCAACTATATGTGTGTTTATCATGTACGTTGTATAGTTAGGCTGAGCTCTCTGGTTGAAACTTGAAATACAAAAGACATGACGCTGTATTTTTCCATGTACATCTTATCAGATTTTAAAAGGTTAAATTAAAATCAGGATGTACCTTGTACATTGTGCATTGTGCAAGTAATATTGTACACAGCTTCTTGATTCTTGCTCATTGATCATCCTTGTTGATTCATGTCTAATCCATTTACGACGGATGGGATTTTACCTAAAAACTAAAAACAATAAAAAGATGTTAAACAGTGATTATTCTTCAAATACTCATGTATCATGTGTAATGTGTAATCATTGTAATTTGTAATGAAGAAACAAGAAAAAGTTAAATAAGAGGGAGAAAATTAATAACAATCATACTTTACACTTTACATATTTTCAGTAGGGAATGAACAAGTCAAAGTCAAAGTAAGTTTCTTATTATTCTTCTTTCAAACTTTGAATTTGAGTTTGAGTTTGGATGCGAGCACGATTGCTCAAAACTCAAAATGTTTTATGGATATTTGATTTTGATGAGATTCAATTTTCCATCATTATTTTTCCATACTTGTTAAATATCATAATCATAATAATTATTATGATGATGACGGGTTTCTTTCTGCATCATATCTATTTTTTATTTTTTGCTAGTCAAAGCCAAAACAAAAAAGAGCATGATTTAATACAAATACAACTTGAACACATGTGTTTTGTAACAAAATCAATAGAATTTGCAAGGCTGTAGAGGAATAAAGTGTGTGCAAAATGAAGATGGATGTGTAAAAAATGAACAAACCTACAATTTAGTCCAGTGTCCTCTAGTAATGTGGGTATAATGCAGATTCATGGAATTTGGAGTGGGAATTTGTTTGTTAGCGTATAGTGTAAAGCGTACATCCGGATCGGAATCGGGACCTGTATTCTTGGAATTAGAATTGGAATTGGATTTGGAATTTCCTTCCATCTGCATCTCCCATCTCTAACAGGGAAAAGTGAGCAGGGTTTACATTTACAGTGCGTCAAGGAATCTCCATATGGATGGAACAAAACTATCTATTATAAGACTCCAGACTCCACTGTTGACTGTGTACTGTATACTGGAGCTGGTTCTGGCTCTGTTTCTAGTTTCTAGTTTAGAAAAGGAACAAAGAGTAAAATAAAGGAATAAGAATAAGACCATCACGCCCTCATCTCTCTCTCTGTTTCATTTTCCATTTCCCCCATGTTTATGACAGAGTCTCCCTCCGGCTGAGATTTCCTTCGACTTTGGCTTTGACTTAGACTTGACTTTCATGCTCATAAGCTCCTCTCTCTTCTCTTTTTCTGTTTTCATCCCTTTGGATTCCTTTTTCTTCTTGGTCCATGGTCTTGGCGAAGGGATACAATTCTCTTGGAGAATCGAGAATCGAGAGGCTCGTTGGACCTGGAAAATGGTACAAGTACAAGTTCAACTACAAGTACAAGTACAGCTTGTTCCTACTTTTATTTGTTTGTCTCGTAGAGTTAACCAGCTACATGCTTTTCTCTCTCCCTTCTTCTCTCTCTCAACCATGATCTAACTGTAGTATGCATCCATATGCATACGCATACATACAAATGGTTATGGTTATGGTATCTAAATTTCTGCATGTCATTCCGTGTAAAAAACTTTCTGTATTTCATATAGACTATATACACTACACTGTAATAATAATAATAGTAATAAGACAGGACATGTTCAGTGTTCAGTGTTTAGTGTGGATGAAGCAAGTTCCATAAAATAAAACCGAGTTGTAGCTGTAGTGGTTCAAGTTGGATTTGGATTTGTATTTGGAGCTGGGGGAAAAAGAGAAGGAAGGAAGGACATGGGATCGTTAGTTCTTTGGGAACCTGTCTATAGGAAATTTTTATTCTCTCATCCTCTTCTTTTTGTTGGGTTGAGGAGTATCATGCCGAGAAAACAATGAGCCCACTGGCCTTGAAGCCAGCGTAGGAGAACAAAACAAAACAAAAAACAAGAGAGAAGGAAGAAGAAGCTGGAAAAACTAAAGAGAGAGATTTTATGCATATGCAGTTGTGTATGCACATGTAGTTAGTAGTTATCGTTAAAGACGTGCTAAAGATGCACAGAATTTAACAGCTTTCTTGTTTCCTCGTCTCCCTCTCTCTCTCTCTCTCTGTCCGTCACACTTCTCATTTACCGAGAAATACCTTGGTCATATCAGTCTAGTGCTCAGTGCTCCTTCTTCTTTGTTCATTGTACTTACTTACGTTTCCCAAGTTGACAGATGAAATGATAATTGATAAAAATGTATAATAATAATAATATATTTTGTCATGTTACAATTAGTCACATGAAAAAAGTTTTAGTTTTTGGTATAAATATTTGTCTTTTATCTTTTATATTTTATATAAATGGAGAACTGGAAATTCTTAAAATATATTTGGAATTTAGGATGAGGATAAAACGCAGAAAATGCAACAGTGTTAATAGAAAAGAACAGAAGAAAAGAATGAGGGAGGAAAGAAAAACAAGCGCGTTTCGTTTTCTTTGATTCATTCAGAAATGTTTGTTTCCTTTTTTTCCTCCCTTTTCTCACTCTTATTTTTTTTAGTGTGACTTGTTTTGTTATTTGTTGTGTGAGTGTGGAGCGTTTATGCAGTAATCTATTTCGTATTCGTATTTCGTATTTCATATCCTTACTACACTCTGCACTACTGCTTTTGTAATATAATGTATAATAATACGTGTTTGTATTTGTATTTCATGAATCATGAATGCAATTCTCCTACGAGTCTCGAGTCTTGAGCAATTCATTCATTCCTTTACTCACTCATTCACTCGATTCCATTCATCATGGTCAAGTTGAGATAATTCAGCAGGAGCTATCCTACATTTCAAGTTGAATTTCTCACCAACCAACACACAAAGTACAAAGTACAAAGTAAAACAGACTACAGACTAGAGTAGAATGTAGAATGAAATGAAATAGAAATGATATGCATGATGAGAAGGGAGTTTATTTAATTCCAGTATTACTTGAATCTTGAATAGGGATCAAACAGATGGATAAATGTAATAATACGCAACTATTTCAATTACAAGTCTACAGTCTACAGTCTTCGCTCTACTTGTACACTAGTACAATTCCATGTATGTGCATGTGTTTCCATTTTCCATGTGTTTGAGAGTGTAGAATCGGATCAATTGAGCATTTTGAGGACAAAGCCAGAGTTAAGCTGGAATATATTTAGTATTTAGTACATAAATATATTTAGTGTGGAGATAAAAGGACCTTTGCAATGGTCCAATTAGAACAGTGGCAAAAGGATCCCTACCGAGTTATCCAACACCTCTTTTCCATTTATATTAACACACACAATTCTCATTTAACTTGCTCTCTCTCTCTCTCTCTCTCTCTTCCTCTCACTCACATCAATACACCTGAATGTAGAATGTTGAATGTACTTTGTACATGTATTTCTCTGGAGACGAGGATTAGATATTTCTGTATGTTGAATGTTGAAGGAAGAAAGAAAATGGAGGAGAAGACGAGGAAGCCTGTGAATTGGGAATTGTGAATAGTGAATAGAGTACGCTTCGGTAATCGTAATTTTGACCGAGTCATCCTATTTCTATTGTACTGTCGATTTCCAAGTCGAGGGCCACGACCAAGACGAAAAACCAAAGAAAGAAACAGAGGAAAGCATAGGAATAAGAATATGAAGAATATGTTGTGGATGCAGAGTGCAGAGTGACTTCGTGATGAAACTATTTTACTGTGGAAAATACTCTCATCCTTAAAATAGCTACTTCACACACACACACACACAAGTAATATCTCGTAATTGTGAATGATTTGGCATTTAGACTTGATTATGAAGCAAAGATGAACAAGGACGATGACGATGAACATGGAGATGATGATGTGTTGTGTTGTGTCTGCTCCTGGTTTTTTTCATTCCCTTCATCCATCGTCCACTGTTGATGTCGATGTCCATTTTAATGATGACGACAATACATCCACTGTTATTATTATTATTATTTACTTGGACTCATCTTTTGCCAGTCCACTTTCTTTTGTAGGAATAAAATTGTGGGATTTTTCAAACCAAAAATTTACAATATAAAAATTAATATAAAATACAGTGCTCAGTGTAATGAGTGATGAGGAATAACAATAACTATTTTCCTCTTTTTAAACTAAAACCCAAAACAAACCAAACACGGAAAATGCTCATATGATTTTTAATTTTTAATTAATTTCAAATTTTCAAGAGAAGAAAGAAGGAAAGAAAAAAGAAAGAATTATGAGAAAAACAGCTCATGTTTCCATAATAAGATAAATAAAATAGAGAGTTTGCTCTTCTCTCCTCTTTATACTCTGCATTCTGTATGTAAATACATGTTAGATTCCCAACTCTCAACCCTTTGTCTTTTTGTCTCTTGTTGCTGCATAAATTGAAATTGAGTGGAATAGAGTGTGTTTGAGTTTGTTTCCAATTTAATTTGGAAAACGGAGTGTAAAATAAAAGTTTTTGAGAATGAAGGACTCTTTTGAATAGTAATATCATATCATATTTGTATTTTGTAGGAGTAATATAAAATTCACAGTAGATACGAATTAAAAAAAAGAAAGAATAAAAGACAGAGGCTTAGCATTTTTCAGTTTGAGTTTGAGCTATACAAAGAGCAAGAGAAAGAAAAAGATGGTTTATACATATAGAATATTATAATACATATGAGCCACACTGTGACTGCGTCTTGTGTACAGTGTACAGTGTACAGAAGTAGAAGGAGGGATGGAAGGGGAAAAGAAATGGAAAAGAGACTCCTGAAGACAGAATGAGTTATGAGGAGAGGATTCGCGACATGTAATAAATATTTGAGTAGGTTCGTTAAGAAAGGTGAAAAATTTCGTTCTGGATAAGGACGGAAAGAATGTAGAATGTAGAATGTAGAATGTTGAATTTTGAATGTAGGCTACAGAGATAAAGGAATGAAATAAAGAATATTAAAAATCCTTTCTTTATACTTTATACTTTATACACAAATGTCTGGTGGATAATGTCTAATGTCTAATGTGTAAGCGCACATATTAAATACTCCACAGTACATTTATGTGTATGCGAGGGAAACAAGAGGGATTTAAACCAACATTATATTATATCATATGTGTGATGCATATTTATTTATGTATGTTTCATAACAACCTGTCTTTATTTTTTCCCTTCCTTTCTCCATCTTTTTACCCACATCTTCTATATTAAAAAGTGAGTGTATGTACGAGGTACGTCCAAAAGAATAAGAGTAAGAGTGAGAAGGAGAGGGAGGGAGGGAGATGAAACAAGAAGAAAGAAGAGCGAGGAGGAAGGAGTGAGGATTGTAATAGTTGGAGGATAAAGAGGATTTGAATGTATGCACAGGTAACGGATTGGAAAGAAATGATGCTTCTGGCATTCTATTAAACAGAGAGAGGAGAGAGAGAAAATAAAAGATTCTCTCTCTCTCTTTCGTTTTCCTTGCTCGACTAAGATGAATTTTTTCCTCATCATTCATCTTTTACACTCTGCGTGTTTCGGACAATATAATATAATATGTGATATCCCAATCAAGATTTATTATATCTCAGTACTCCGTATATATATATATATGCTTGGTCAATACTCACCTGTACAATGCACAATCAGAAAAGGCTCATCTAATCCCACTAACAAACAACCACATGACCAATTTCAATCTAAAATTACATTGTAATGTTCAGTATGTGTATTTTATTAAGCAAAATTTTATTCTTAGTACCTCAAAAATCGGCGTAATTTCTTTTTGTATAATTAATAATTATCATGCAGTTAAAAAATTGTATTGATTTAATAAGAGTAAAAATAAGGCATTTTTGGTTGAGTTTATTGTGGGTAATTTTTTACAAGTTTTCTGATCGTGTACCTCGAAAGAAGAAGAGTATTGCCATGTGCGTACTACTCTTTTACTCTTTTACACGGTCGGATGGACAAGAAGTTGTCCAGGTAGTTTAGTTGGTTGTTTGTTCCTTGTTTCCAGTCTCTTGATTAGAGACTACGGCTCAGATTGCTCTGTATCTTCTAAGTATCTTCCACCTCTTTGCGCTCTCTTTCTCTGATTGTATATTGTCTTGGGCTGTTTTGTTGCGTATGCTGTGTGTTGTGTGCGTAAAAACAGGGTGAGAGAAGAAAATAACTCAAGGCAAATTAAGTGTTGACTAAGTTGCTCTTGCTCTCTCTCTCTCTGTTTTTTAACTAACCAACTGGATACTCTTCCTCGTTTTCCCTTTATTGTTCTTGTTCTTGTTCATCTAGTTGATCAGTCCTTTTATTTTCCAAAGTAAAATTGCTAATAGCTACTTATGTGTGTAATTATCTTTTCCAGTTTTTTGATGGAATAATTTACGATTTACGACTAAGCAAACACTCTTCCAGTGAA
Organism: Sminthurinus signatus; assembly: GCA_019776565.1. Taxonomy (NCBI): domain Eukaryota; kingdom Metazoa; phylum Arthropoda; class Collembola; order Symphypleona; family Katiannidae; genus Sminthurinus; species Sminthurinus signatus. The sequence continues at coordinate 17,680 of JABASP010000241.1, forward strand.
GAATATTCGGGTTCATGGGAATTATTTAGATTACATACTGCATAATATTGATTACTGAGCATTGAGCAAAAAGGAATGGAATCCGATGGCTGAGTTCTACTTTTAATTCCAATTCAAAATCGAATTAAAGTCACAAAATACAAAAACATGCTTCATGTATTCTCACTATAAAAAGATATAAGAATGAAGGATTTACTGCAGTTAAAATAGTATGAGCCTTTCAAATTCAATTATAGAGAAAAATGAGCTTTTCAAGTATTTTCCTCTTTTGGTAACAATTTTATCATGTAAAATGGTGGGCTGTGCAAATACTAAATAGAAAATTTATTTCATGCGGCTGGGAAAGTAATTTCAAGTTGAAGCAGGCTCATAAAAATTCTAGATTTAAAATTGTTTGTTAATCTAAAATCTCAAGTCTCAAGTCTCAAATAATTTGCACACTCTCACATATATATTATATTGTAAATACATTTTGAATTTTGAGTGACTGCATTTATTATTAAAGTTGATGCTTAGTTCTTGCAACTGCAACTGCATCATCTCGGTTGGTGTGGTGTGAGGCTCCTTTTATAAAAGCTCTTTGAGTTAGTATCAAAATCTTACGCCAAGTCGAGTGTTGGAGTCGTGCTGTATGGAATATGGAAAATGGAATGGAGGAGAATGCAATTACAATTAGTGAGTTTGAGGTGGAGATGGAGTGAGATTGGCTACAATAATAATAATAATCGTGGTGTGGACTGAGTCGCGGCCACGTAATTTTCAATTACAATATTATATCTCACTTTTCACCTGATCATCGTCTTGGTCTATTCTTCTTTTTACTCGGTTCTCCGCCTACTCCATACTCAATCCTTTCATACTTTCATACTTTCTTCCTTCCATTCTTTCTCTACCTATCTTTGTGAATGACGCGGAATCTGGGGATGTAACCGCGTCAATCCAGCATTCAGAATGCAGGACAAACGTACAATGAAAAGTTGCATTTATGACATTATAATGTCATATTCTTGACTCTGGAGACTTTGAGAGTTTGAGCAGTGCGTCCATTCTATAAGTAGAGATGGATATTCGTATTCATATTCATATTCATATAATATATAATCTCTCAAGTAAAATTCAAATTCAAATGGATCCGTCCCGAAATAAAAAAAAAGGAAGGCGGAGGAGAAAATATAAAAGACAATGTTCCTTTCTTTGGCTCATACATATCGATGTTCGTTGTACATTGTACATTTTCATAGTCCCAAAATCCAATCCAATTCATGGATAAAAAAATATACCACAGATTTCAAAGTTGTCTATTGTAAAATGTATTCGAATTTCAAAATACTTGGGTATTATCATGAATCCTGAGCACAAGAAAAATAAAATGTACTTGATATTTTGTACTTGCTTTCCTTCTTGAGAAATGAAAATGATGTTCATGTTGATGTAAAGGTACTTGAAGTGAGTGAGGTGAGGGAGACTTATTATTATTGTTATTTTTCTCCTTCTCGTCTTTTTTTTTTAGTTGGGCTTGCATCAAATGTCGTCGTCATCGTCATTATATCATTTTCTCTTTCTTATTCTCATTCTACATGTAATATCATCTGCCAGCCTGAATTTCTTTATGCATGAACCTTATAAGTAATACTTGATTCTGTCTTGTGTTCTGAGTCTAGTGTGTGATTCCATCGGAATTCCAAAATGCAAGTTACTGGAACCGACTGGAATATTTTGTTGAGCCATCTTCAACATTTGTACATCATACATGTGTGAGTGTGTGTGGTTGTTCTTGTGGTTGACGGTTGACGGTTGACGGTGTGGTGAGTTGAAGATTGAAATAGAATTCAAGTCAAGTGAGAGAGAGAGAAGAGAGAAAGATGAGAGAAGATGGTGGCAGTGATGAACCAACATTATTTATATTGTGCCTCCTTTGGATTTCTCTGTGTAATGCATAGATATAACATATAACATAAATGTATATCGTATAAAAGTACACGCATGACTTTTACACAGTGAACACGACTTTGCTCAGATTGAATTGAAAAATAAAGAAAAACTTTTCGTCGACGTCATTCTCAGTCTTTGAAATTCTAATGGATGAAATGGGAATCGGAATAGGAATCAGAATATCAGAATATTCCGTCCACTGGAATCTGGAATGAAAGAGTCAAGTAGATTTTAGATTCTAGATTTCTATAATAGTCTTCGATGGATGTAGTAGAAAAAGAGTACAACTCTTCTTTTTTTCCACAAGAAATACACAAGTACACATGTGTAAAATGTAGAATGTAGAATGTGGAGTGTACACAACTAAGAAGAGAGATATAGATTGAGACAGAGATGCTTGGTGGATGGTAAAAACCCTTTGTGAAGGGGTACTTTATGTGTGATTTTAATTTTGGTCCGTGTGAGAACAAGGAAACTCTCCAGGCTGTAACGAATTAAATACGAAATGTTCAAATGTGTGTATGAACAACAAATGGAAAGTGGAAGTGAGATTTACCTGATTTTTTCCACAGAGCATGTAATATGTAATGTACATCACTTTATGAGTTGTCGATTTCCATTCTCCATTCTCCATTCTGGATTGTCGATACGTGAATTTCAACGTGAACGTGAGTATGTACAGAGAGTAATAAAGTATCTGTAAATCTCAAGCTTGCTCGCTCAAATCTGGGGAATCAACTCAACTCAACTAAATAACACATGTAATCGCATCTCTCAGTCTCTTTCCTCTGTGTTAAATCTTTGAATCTTTGAGTCTTGAATCTTGAATCTTGATCCTTGAGTCTTCAAGTCCTCGGGGGTTTTCCTAAATAGGCAAAAACCATTTTATTCCGATTTTCAATGAATTTCCACAACTTATCCAGCCACAGTTTAGAAAATGAACTGGATTTATATTCCTTGATCCTGGGATCGTTGGATTAACAAACAGAAAAGAGACAGACACAATCTCAAGTATAAATAATAAATAATTCCATCCTAACAAATTACAAATATTCCTAAACCCTCTTCTTATTAATTAAACAGATCCAGATATTTTCAGTCAGTGTATTGTAAATAATAATTATAATTCTGTCTTTGAGCAAGCATTTTTCCATATAGTTTAATATAAAAAAATCAAAATCAAAACGTTTGGTGTTTAGTCAATTTACTTGCGTTTAGTTTTTTATTTGTTTGAATAGCCATACAAACTACAAGTACAAACTACAAGTCAACTTGTTGTAGTTCATTTCATCCTTTAAGCTTGGTTTATTTAGAGTTTACAGAGTTGAAAGGGAAGCGGCAAGATGAGTAGTTCAATGTAATTGAATAAATCACACAATCACACTTGAACATTCAACATACTTGAATTCAATTTAAGTTCTAATTCTAGACACAAAATGTGCAGAAATATACACCATTTAAAAAGTATAAAGACGATGGTGTTAAATGAAGGTCAATGGTTTAGTCTAGCAAATTGTGTTCCACTTACAAGGGTTAAGTATTGAGTAACAAGTTCAACAATTATTTAGTGTCAAAAAATAATTAGGAAAATATATGGAATCTTTAACAAGTACAATTTTTAATACACGAGGTTTGATTGGTTTAGTTTGGATTGTTGAAAAAATGAACCTGATTGAGCTTTGAGCTTTAGGTTTTAATTTTGAGTTTTATATGTAAACAATGGAAGGAGAAATGGTTCGGATGGGCTGAGAAGGTGATTCAAATGAAAATCAAAGCTCGTCAGCTCATCCCGAGGATAAATAAATCGGTATGTAGTATGTAGTGTACATTTTACAATGTAAATGTACATGGATCATGATGGAAAAACAACTAGGAATTGGAATTGAAATACGAGTCTGTATTCTGTACTTTGTGTTGTGTAGAACAAAGGGGATGAAAATGAAAAGCCAACGCCAAAAAGCAGAACTGAACTCATTAGCTAATGCCAACAAGATCGGGACAAAACAATTACAGTGTGCTTGTACTTGTTCTTGTTCTTGTACCATCATGTACATTTACATGTAGATGAGTCTTCACTCTCCACTCTCCACTCTGTACATTTTACATGCAGGCATGGATGGAAAACAAAGGGAAAAGGAACAAGAGCTGACTGCACGCATCTTCTTTTTCATGTTGAGCTTTGTCCAAAGAGTAAATAGTAAAGAGTACAGAGGACAGAGTAAAGAGTAAAGAGTAAAGAGATGCTTGTATGTGTAATGTGTAATGTGTATATTTTCCACGTCCTACGTACAAGTACATTTGAAACACAAGGCCATTTATTTAAACATATAAACAAGTTGGCTTCAAAATCCATGTCTACATAATAATACATGTAAAATACAGAGTACAGACTACGTCGAGTTAAGCAGCTTCAGCTTCAAGTCTTGTTTCAAAAAGATGAAGGAGATGAACATCAAGAGAGACGGCAGAAAAAAACAACAAAGTACAAGAGTACAAGAATATAGAATGTGTACAGTACATATTACATATTGAATGTAGAAGAAGGGAAAAGCTTGCCTGAACTGAGCTGAGCTGTTTAAAGTTTTAGCAAGGAATAAAAAAAATCAAGATCACGATGTTATACAGACTTATTCAAAACATTGAGAGTTGAAAGCTATTCTATTATATTATGCTGCGCTGTGCACGAGTTTTTCCATGTAGTCATTTGAGAAAAAGCGTAATCACATAATAGTCGTTGTAATCATATTGCATTATGTGTTCAGTGTTCAGTGCTCATTGCCCATGCTCACATCTTGAAAAGTACTCACTGACTCTGAGTATCCGAATAGAAAGAGAAGGAGAAAGAGATGAACCGAGATACTACGGAGATTTTCTTACATGTGATTCTAAATTGCATAGATATTTAGATACACTTATTTATTTATTATTCATATTCCTATTCGATATGCACATCTCAATTCTATATTCTATATACTACTTCTTTGTTGTGTGTAAAGGTAATAGTTTTTTTCATGTATAATTTTTGAGCAGCCTCATCTCATCCGACGTGGTAAAAAGTAAAAAGTGCATGCATTATCACGAGAGGAGGAAAAGGAGAGTATAAAATATAATATAGAATATAGAATATGCACACATCTCGTTGAGAGTGTGTGAAATGGTTTTAAGAGGAGTGAGATAAGGACAAGTCGGGAATGCTCCAGTCTCAAATCTAGAGTCTAGAGTCTGGAGTTTACAGTTTATCTCTAGATTCCACTTGTAGGAACTGGAAAAAGAGTTTAGTCTAGCACTTGTATAATGTATAATAAATAGAGAATTGAGAGTGCATGTGTATAACAACGAACAACGAGCTGAGCTGTAAGAGAAATATGCACATTGCACATGGTCATTTGAAATTTGAAATTTTAAGTCTCGAGTCTCAAGTCGTATTCGTAACTCGCTACAACTTACAACTCTTTTTTCTCCGTGTTTTACGTTTTACTAGAGTCTATGGACTAAAGAGTAGAGTTTATTGGAGATTGGATTGATATATCGTAGAATATAGAATATGGAATATGGATATACTATTTAGATGAGTATATTGAGAAAAGACGTCATTAGTTATTAGTTATTACACATCACGCTTGGTCAGAACATTCTTATTGTTTCCTACCTCTTTCTTCTCCTGTTTTTTTCCTTTCTTTTTCATCTTCTCCTTCTTGTTGTTGTACAAACTCATTCCGACAAGATGGGAATTAAAGCAGTAGTTTTAACTAGCCTTTTATAGTTCCTCTTGCTCTTGTTCTAGTTCTACTTCTACTTTTCTACTTCTATAGTTGTGGATTGTACATGTTTTGATGGTAGTTTTTTTTCCTTTTCGCCCTCGTCTGATTATTTATGACTGCCTATTTATGTTCTCCCCCTGCTCCAATCTCCAATAAATGAGTAGATGATCCATTGTGTTTTTTGTTTTGTGTATTGTGTAGATTAATATGAAGAGGCTCGTCATTTAAATATTCTTAATAAATGAGGCTCATTTCTTTCTTTTCCCTCCAAAATATTCAAAATTCAAAAGAGTTTAAACTAGGCTGCGGATTAAATGTCTCAAATCACCATCCAATGTAAAGAGGAGGGGGAATTGTAAAGAGAAAGTCCAGGAAAGTATTTAAGAGAAATGTAGAGAATAATTTTTTTTGTTTTAGTGTTCTCTGTTCTTTGTCAGTTTATTTTTTTCTACTTGATTTGTTTTGGGTTTTGAGTTCTGGATTTTTGGGGTAGAAAATAGATTGCATGAAAACTTTTGGACGCCATCGCCATGCAATCGTCATGCTTGGAGCAGAAAAGTAGAAAAGTGCATGCATGTCATGTCATGTGCCCGAAGAGAAACAGAATCAGAATCAAAGTGGAGTGGAGTAAGTAAATATTCCAGTTAAAAAAGGGAACAGAGACTGAGATCGTAGTTGAAGGAAGGGGGTGATGATTAACCAGATAACTGGTAAAAGTGTAGAGTGTAGCATGTATTCTCGTTACCAAGGTGTAGCTCAGCCATCCAGCACATATCAAATATTTCATAAAAATCTCCTTCAAAATCCACATGCATGTTCTGCACTTTTCAGGTTGTGTATTTTGATGTCATACACAGTTACTGATTATAACATAGTTTGGAGTATGGAGTTTGGAGTTGGTTCTGAGGAAAAAGAAAGCAATTTTAACAAGGTGGAACTATATATCGAGCCTCGTAAAGTACGGATACAAAATACAAAGTACGATGCAGAATGTGCATACACGCTTTTGTATACGGAGTAACGAGTGAACTTGAAACTAGATTCCCCTATAAATACAAGTTTACACTTTACGCATACGCGTAAGCGATATAGATTTTTGGTGCGAGTGAGAGAAGAGGGAAATGTAATATAAATATATATATTTATTTTGTCTTGTTGTGTGCAGTGCAGTTCATGATAGTGTCTACTTTCATACTTGACTTTTTACACTGAGCTACAAGAAGAAAGAAAGAGAGAAACAGAGAGAGAGAGAGAGAGTGAGAGGTGTAATGATATGGTTGGGAATGGAAAGGTGTAGAATTTAGATGTAGTTGCTCCACCATCAAGTTTGGATAGTGTAATATTCTTGACGATGAAGGATGAAATTGGTATTGTTTGCAAGTTGAAGGTGTCGTGATGGAGAATGGAGAAGGTTGCTCGACTGGAGCAGTCTCGGCGTGGCCCGACTCTTTTTTTTCCCTCTTGTAATTTCCCCGTGTCTACTCTCCTGTTCAACTCTGCTTTATTCTGTTCCTTCCGTACATATGTATACATACATTTCTACAACAAACAAGAGCTGGTGCATATTCTATAATTATGTACAATGTACATTCATCATATTCATACACTCGGACTTTATTATATCATATTCACCACCACCACCAAAATCCACTTGCACGTTTAGCGTTTACGCTTACGTCTAGATTCTAGATTCTAGATTCTAGCTGCGAGATTCAAGATTCTAATAGATTTGGATCATGTGGAAAATGAAGGGGGAATGGAACAGTTGAGCATTATCGAATCCACTGCGGACGGCTCATTTATGTTCAATGTTCATACTTGATACTTCATATTATAAAAGCTACAGCCGCCTTGTTTAATACACAGTCCTCTATTGGTATATTGGTATAATATAATATACAATACTTTGAGTGAACAAGTGCAGATTCTATATGCACTATGTACATATGCACGTCGTGGTTGTTGGAATAAATAGTTTGGTTTCTAATGAGCGTATAATAAGGTGTTTATATGTATAACATGCTCAAGTATCGAGTATAGATATAGATGAAAATACATGTGTGTGTAGTGCCATTGGATTGCTGTCTTCCAGTCTTCCAGTTGTTTCAATGATTATAGTCCACAATTTAAAATGATGAGGCTGAACCTGTATTTAGACTGGCTCTCATTTCTCCTCCTCCTCCTCTACTTCTCGCTTCTTCTCCGTCTTCTTCCTCCTCTTTTTCTTCTTTGCCTTCTTTGCCTTGTTTCACTTGTTCCGTCTGTTGAAAAATCAAGGTGAAGATATGAGGAATCATCATCATCATTATCATGATTATTATTACGATGATGATCATCACCACAATTTTCTTAAGACCCGAATCCTTGATTAGCCATAAATTTATGGAGGATTAGCTCCGTCTTCCTTTCTTTTCTTATCCCTCCACAACACATAATACAAAGTACAGGAATCTAGTTAAATTAGTCTAGTTAACCAGTATTACCGAAAGAAATGAAAACAAGGGGAACGAGAAAGGAGTTTCTCTCTACTCTTTATTCTTTATTTTGGATTATGCATGCAAGCAAGAGTTGCAGTTATTACTCGAATCTTCTTCGTGTCTTTTTGACAGTCCAAACTCGTCTTCCAATTATGATGAAAAACTGGATAGTGGATGAGGATAAAAAAACAAAAAACGGTGCTGGAGCTGGAACTGGAACTGGAATAAAAAGACCAAGGGTAATAATGTGTAATGTATCCAGGCAATTAATTAGGAAGTACAAGTGGAAACTATAAACTAGACTGCATGTACAATGTACAATGTACATAGAGTATTAAGTACCAAGTATTATGATTGCATGTAATATGCAAAGAGGTTCAAGATTCAAGACATTTGTGATGAAAACAACATGTATCATTCTTCATTCTATCCTTGTCCTAGTTTTTCTACGGAATTATTTGTTGTACTATGAGTTGTAAGTATAATATTTTCATTTTTTGAACTTTTTTTATATTTCATATTTGATCGATAAAAAGGTAGACGTAGTTAATTGTCTGTTCAAATGTTCATCATGCTTCATGATGAGGCATGGAGCATGAGGAAATGGAATATTAACGAGTTATTATTTAAAGTTCTATTTATTGTTGTGTATATTTACAAAATGTACAACTGTTCTTTTGACTTGGCTTTTGGTTGGTGATAAAAAGATGGGTTAGTAAAAAGATGTTCTAGTTAAAAACTGGGAAATAAATGGTCGGCTCCATCTGTACTTGTTACGGCTAACTCTCAAAGAAAAGAAAAGGACTTCGTCTTCTCTTTAAGGGACCGACTCACAACATAACATAACACAACACAACTCACAACAGGGACCATCTTGAACAGGGCTCAAAAGAACGAACCATCATAATGGAGAATGAACAAGAAAACAGAGAAGAAGACGAAGCCAAAGCCAACACCCCGCACTCAATAGTTTTTTTTATTCCTCTCTTCTTCTTTTTGATTCTTCATTCTTCGTTCTGGATTCACATTGCGCATTGTATTTTATTTTCTATTCCTTACATGTCATTTCAAATGTAAGAATTAAGAATAATCAGAATAAATATACAATACACAGTCCATCTCTTCTTTTTTTGTATCCAAAATCCAAATCCAAATCCAAATATTTGCAATTTACAATATTGTGCTAATTATAAAAAAAGTAGAATATGAAAAGAATTCATATTCTACGAGTTCTGAGTTATGACTTTCAAGTCATTCATTTTTCATTCAGCTTGTCATAGTTTTTCAAGTAGAAAGTAGAATGTAGCACATTATGATTCCATGTCGTGGATTTTGTTGATGAGATGGATAATAACTTTTGTATGTACAATGTGCAAATGTAGCTTAGCTATTTTTAAGGAGAAAAGTATTATAATATTATCTGTTGTGTACAGTGTACATATTTGGCACGGGGAAAACATAATGAAAGGTAGTCCTTGAAAACAGCAGTTGTTTGCTGTTTGATCAATACGGATCCATCGGATGATTCTTTTCTTGTCTCTTGTCTGTTTTGAGTTTTGACATGACGGTGGAGCTCTGGCACATTTGACATTTGACATTCTGAGAGATAAACATTAAACATGCTCTTGGACTTACTGTCGAATGACTGTCGAATGTGGAGTCAAGTCTCTCGTTTATTATACTTATTGTGTGAATTGTAAAGACGCTGTGTGTGTTTTGAGTTTTGATGGTGAACTCTCGTCTAGTGGATTGGATTGGATTGGATAACATGAATCGGAGGATTTTTAGGTGTAGGGAAACCCCTTTTAAATACACATTGTACATTCGTATATTGTATCATAGTGTATCATCATCATGTTTTCAGGTATCAAGTTTGAAATGTCATCGTTCTCCTTGTTTCGAATAACAAGATTGGGAAGAGAAACGAGAAACGAGGGTGTTTGCACCTTTACATTTCCTATGGTTTTGTGTCTCCTCTTCTTATTTATTTTCAACAGCTAAGGACTAAATGTAGATTGTAGATTGTAGATGCTCTGGTTGCTAAGGGTGACGGTCAAGAAACGGCTTGGCTTGGCTTGTAGAAGAAGAACAAGTAGTAGTAGTAGTAATAATGATCCAGTATCCAATATCTAGTTTGGAGTTTGGATGATGGAGGATCGAGTGATATGATGATGATGGTAACTCCAGAATTTTCAAGTGGATAAAAAACATGTCATGTGGAAATTGAGAAGGAGAAGAAAAGAGGAAGAAAGTATTAGTATTAGAACATGGTTTGGATTGGTTTGGTTTGGTTTGGTATGGCATAACAGATTCAATGAAGGAGAAAGCGAAAAGGTCCTTGTTCATGCTTCGCTCCATGTTTTCTTCTATATTGACATGTGTAATGGTTCATGTCCTCCTCCTATTTCTTTCTTTCTCTATTTCTACATTCTACACGGAGACACACACACCAACCAACCAGCCAACCAACCACTCACTTACTCAGACCAACAACTTTTTTCAACTCTTTTCTCGTTCTCTCTCTCTCTCTTGCTGTATTTTTTCAATGGGGTTGAGAGGACGAGAGAGGGGAAAAAATGGGAAAAGGAGACGAACAAAATTCGAGCAATTCGAGCATTTCCACACAAATACACACGTACAAACAAGTTTGAATCCCAGCGTACAAGAGTACATGTGCAATCACTCCAAGGCGGATCATAGCGTGTGATCAAATTGCAATACACAAGTATTCTACACTCTCTACTCTCTACTCTCTACACAATTCGTCCATCATGAACATGAACATGATGATGATGATCCAAGTGTAATGTAATGTAAGTAGTGTGTACGCCAGTGTAAAATGTATAATGTAAAATGTTCCGAGGAGGACTTTGGTATTTTATTACAAGACGAGAATCTGTGACATGAGTGAACCTGAGCTCTCAACTATGAGCTCTGAGCTGTCTCATGTGTGCAAATCCACATTGTACATTGTACATTGTACATGGATACTCTATATGTGTATTTACATGTGGGAAATTTGGGAAATTTCAAACTTCAAGTAGCACAGTATAAAGACACATGATAAATAATATAAAACCAGAGTTTGGGTTGAATTCATGAGGAATTTTTTTTCTATTTTGGACGGATGACGGAAGAGGAATGAAGAATGAAGAAATGAAATGATTGGTGGACACTTTTTGCGGCGGTCAAAAGGTGAAAAATGCCCGCCCGCTTCCACACTAACCTGACCAATCCGTCCGTTCCTTCATTTTTCATCATTCTCCTTCTTTTTTTCCATGTATGGAGTATGGATAAAACGGAGGAATGCATGTATTCTGTATTCTGTACTGTACATTTAAATTCCAAGAATTGGATGTGAATTTTTGACGTGATTTCCTCGTATGAGCTATGAGATGACGCGTGGAGTGTGGAGTGTGGAGTGTGGAATGATAGGTTTTTATCTCTCTTTTTCTGCCTGTCTGAAATTGTTTTGATCGGATCCGGATTTAACTGATCAGAAGTTGACCAGTCCAGTTTGGAGTGTTGTGGAAATGTCGTGTAATCTGTAATCCTCAACTCAACGGAACTGAGCTGAACTGAACTGAATGTCATGCGGTCGATTGGATTGGATTTCCAAAATCAATTCCTTTCCCTCCATCTCATCTCTCGTGTCTCTCTCCTCTCTCGTCTTATCTCAACTCAGCTGTTGTATGTATGATATCACATGCATATTTATTCCGTAATCCACGCGTACTTGTGCCAAGGAAAACTCTGATGGTCTCTGGTATTTTCTTATTAAGAAATTGCACTCTGAAAATCTTGTTCTCTTGTCTTGATATGCGTCCGGTTTACAGATACCTTTTTCCATGTGTCTCGTGCTCACTGTTCACTGTCCACGTTCCAAGAAAACAAAGGAATTTTCTTAATATTATTTGAGGATTCCATTTCAACGGCGACAACAGTTGTTAAGAATTTGGAATCTGGTCTCAAGTCTCAACTTTGTCTGTTTTTCGTATTCAAAGGTCTTGAATCTTCAATTGCAATCGTCAATCGTCAACTTTTGCATTTTTTACATGAAATGACAATTCAGGATACAATCAAGAATATTTACCATATTATGACAGTTTGGAATTTGGAATATTTATTGGTTTATATTTTTCTACAAAATACAAAAGATGGTAATATTTTTTTAATATTTTAAAAAAGAGAATTTGAAACAAAAATAATTTTCTTTTATAAAACAAGGTACAAAAGATGACTTTAAAGCAGAGCAGTTAAAATGCTTATAGTTGTATTTATTCTTGTGGTGTTATTGTATGAGATCAGATGACATGCATAATTCCTTTGGATTATCCCCCTCGTCGTAGTTGTAGTGTTACAAAATAGATAATAATAATAATAATAATAGCTGTGGTTATTTGTAAGTATTTATTTTGTGGATGTATCATGAAGTTTGTATTGTAATTGAGAGAGATTATGAGCAAGATGATGATGATGATGATGATATTCATGACATGGGGATCATGCCCTTTTGTATTCCACTCTATTCTATTTTCTATTGAATGGTCGGGTGTCAATTTGGCTGGTTTGTATTTGTACAGTTGAGTGTATTTACCACCAAATAAGCAGAGAGTGAGTGAGTGTGTATGAATATGAAATATGAATATGAATGATACATAATTTGAATCAATTTGCTCTGGGGTGGTGTACAATGTACAGTGTACAATATCGTGTGTGGATCATGTCGGCTGCTTCCTTCACTACTTCGCTCGCTCGTCCGTCCGTCCGACGGTCGCAGTCAGTCACTGTATATATTTACATTTACTATGGATTGGATTGGATTGTGGATGCAGAAGAGAGAGAGAGAGAGAAGGGAGGGAAAAGTAGTGTATGAAATATGAATCATATTTTGTATTCATTTGGCATTTGCGGACGGGATAGGATTGTCCTTGGTTTTATTCATTATGTATTATGTATTATTACATACTTCATTTTATGCGGTCGGGTAGTCAGGAGTGTTCACCGAGTCGTTTGTATTCCATTGTCAGGATTTTGTATGTACATGTGGGTTTTTATAATGATTCAATGATCCGACACTTGCACTTACATTTCCTACAGGGCTTTTCAGTTCCGATTCCGAAATATTCTATGTTGTATGTATTGAATACTGAATGGAGCAGGGCAGAGTGTGCCTTTTATCCCCATTACCTCCATTATCCAGCCTCCCTCCACTATATGGATATTATCATTATCATTATTATATTATTGTATTCATCTTTCATAATCCATCATACCAAATACATTATGCATAATACCCTCCATATGTATCATATAATGTTTACATGTTATCTGCACACATTTTGTACATTTGTACATTTATACATAAATATCACTTGACGTCCTCTATCAAATTCCTATTAGTTAGTTGTAAATAAGGAAACCCGTGGTTTGGAAAACCCTTTCCCCACATTCACAATCCACGTACTCTTGTTGTTTTTTACTCACCGAGAGTCGAGTTGAGTCGAGTCCCGTTCCAGCTTTTTAACCCGCTCTCTCTCTCTCTTCATTTTTGTCATGTGTATGTCAAGAGTGATGAGGATGAGGAGGATGAGAGTTGTCTGGATTCTGGATTCTGGATTGAGATGAATATAAATGTCCCTGTGGTCCTTATCTGCCCAAAAGAGAGAAAGAGAGAGTTTGTCATTAGTTATCAGCCTGACCTCCCCCTCCCTTTCTCCTCCCTTCTTCTTCTTCTTCTTCTTCTTCTCATTCTCGCCAAGTACTCAGTCTGTTTCAGTTCAGAATGCATATGCTTTGGGGAATTCATTATTCATACAATTTTCGGATTATGGAGATAATTATCACGTACTACATCATTTCTCCAAAGGGCTTGTGAAATGTGGGATATGTGATATTAGGGAACGTGTGTATTTTGTATGTGTATGTGGTTTTTCTACATAAAAAATAAGTAAAAAGTATCAGTTTATTCTCAAGTTGAAAAGATATTTAAATACATGAATAATAAAGAAAGAGCTGCATAAAATATCGTGGGTTTTTATTATTGTGAAAAAAGTTTGATTTTTGATGGATCATGAAGCATTTTAACTTTTAACTAATGACTATTTATTTATTTTTGTTTTTTTATAGGTAAGTGACCCGTCGGATTATTCTCTTCCTTTGGCATTTCATCTGAACCGGGTATTTATAAAAACTTTTAATATGTCTTAAACATTTAAGCCTCATGCTCCCATTATTTATGTCATATGCATCATGTATATTGTATATTATACCAAGGCATCATATTGTGTAACATATTCGCTAAATTTTGATAAAAAATTGTCATGTACAAAATAAAATGGCTCTTCATCCGCATAAAACTCATAACTCATTTAATAATGCATCTATAATCTATGGTAAAATCAACTGTACTTACAGCAATGAATATCAAGTATCAAGTAGATGAGAGGAAAAGAAAAGGCTAAATTTTAGTTCATGGGATGAATATGAATTTGAAGGGAACTTGACGATATACGATAGACGATAGACGATAGACAATGTGGATTTGGAAAAGAGAACTCTTGATCGAGACCCAAGAGATACGGAAATGATTGGATAAAGCCTGTTCATGTAGAATTAATTACCGACTTGATTCGGCTGCCGCTCCGTCGGGCTTCACTCCATCTCACTTCAAGTGTATGGAGTATGGAATATGGAATATAGATCCTCGTTCTCGTTAGCATCCATGTTTTTATGTAGAAAGTAGAAAATACTAGTAGAGAAATCAAGTTGGTTGCTCATTGCTCACTCTCACTTTTCATGGAGAAAAAAAGTGAAGGAGTCCCGTTTTCTGCCCATTCAAAATTTAATAAATGGTTTTCATGACTAATGAAATTTTGCATAAATAATAAATACTGACATGATAAAGTCTGTACTGTGTGAATATTCAAGAAAAATTATCGCTTACATTGCATTGACTTGGATTGAAAAGTACATGGATAAAAGTATAGAAAATAGAAATTGAGCTGAGAGATGGAACGAAATAGTATGTATTTAGCAGTATAATCATGATCATGATGTCTTAGTTTCCCTCTCTCTCTCTTTTCGGTGAATAGTTCATAGTTAATGACCTCCTCACTGCTCTCAGACAGCCGTATGAACATTGAGCATGTACTCACTATTATATTTTAGTACTCAACTGGATGCTTGATGATGATTCTATGATTGAGCTTTTCCAGTCTCCCGTCAAACTTGTGTAGTTTTATTACAGGATTTTTAGAAGGAGAATCCAGAATGAATGGCCCATCAAAGTTTTCATATGATAGTTAACAGTTGAGGGAAAGAGAGGAAGCAGATAAAGCTTTACTTTGACTCGAATCGACTCTAGACTCTAGAGCAATTTGCAGGTATGAAAAAGGCTGTTTTCTCAATTTTACAATACACTTTTCCCCTTTATCTCCACCATTTATCTCATCGTTACGTTAAATTTTATATTGTACTTTGCTACTGCTGTGAAAATCAAGTCAAGTCGAGTAACCATCCAGATTATTTTTTTTGGTCAAGTGTAGTAGAAGATTAAGAGGTTTTTTCTTACAGAATTATTATGATGATGATTTTTATTACCCCTTTGAGAGGTGGAAATTAATTAATTTAGATTGAAATGTAAAGTATGTAAAAGTTGTGGAGGTAGTCCAGTCCTTGTTCGACAGTGGGATAATAATAATAATTAATAGAAAAAGAGAGCAAAGAGCATTTATTCATTCAAGTAACAAGTAGAAGGTTTGGTGAGTTTTTTTCTTCATTTTATCTCTTTTACTTTACACAAAATAGTAATAGTAATGGGTATAATAATGATAATAATAATAATGGTAATGCTTACTGGTAGACAAGTTTATGTGGGAATGAATTCCATGAATTCTTTCACTCTTGTCCGTAGTCCTTATTCCGTATGTATACATGGTTAATAGTTGTTAGTTAATAGTTAAAAGTTAAGGAGCTGACTGGCCTACGTTCTTATGTCTTACGGCTTAAGGCAATGACAATGGAAGGAGAATTTGTATAAAGTTTGATATAAAAGAGGAAAAAAACTAAAGCCCTCCCTCTTCTTCATACTTGATACACAATATACACTGTACACGGACGACTAGGATTAGGATTAGGATGATGATGGTTTTGCATAGTGGAAGGAAAGTGAAGGGTATGATTATCATTAGAATGTCAAAAGCAGGCAGGATTATTTATCATGGTTCATTTTGCACATTAAATTGCGTGCCAATATCACCGCCGGCTAAAAATTGCAAACTGGTTAATATGATAATGTTCAGATTCTGATATTCAACATGGATTTTACTACTTGTGAATTCTCAATCCTCAATCCGATCGTCAGCCAGAACCAGCACCAGCAAAATGTACAATGTACAATGTACAACCTAAGATTTAAAATCCATGTACAATGTATATTTTTCAAGTAGATAGTAGATGGTGGATGGTGGATGATGATCATGTGATTAAGCCCTATCATTATGATTATGATCATGATGATGATGATAGTCATCACAATAACCATTGTGTATTTAACATATCAACCCATTCCCAGATCCTATTTACCATTTACTATTTATTTACATAGTGTTAAATAATGTAAAAACACACACCAAAACACAACACACAACACATGAGTCTCGTTTGTTCATGTGTCCTTTTTTTTTTCTTTTGTATTTTCTCCTTATTCTTTCTTCTTCTTCTTATTATTATTATTATCATATTATTCTCCTGTATGGTATGATAATTGTATCTTTTTCATTATCATCCTCATAATATAATATCCTATCCTATGACCTTTGAACAATATTAGATACTTGTGAGTGTGAGTGTGATGAAATATCTATCAAGATGAAGAATACCAAGTCAACTATAGGATATATTGTACATTTTATCTAGTATTTGTTTGCTCGTTCTGTTTCGTCTTTGGTCTTTGGTATTTTTTTGCACTTGGAGGTGATAATGACAAAGTGTCTTCTTTCACAATGTATGTATTATGTATTTGTACAAGGACTGGGGAAGAAATGAATACTCTACGCTTTGTTTTCGGTTACAGAGGAGCGAGTGAGTGTTACACGGTGAAATATGAAATGCATACCTCCCTTCTTCTTCTTCTTCTTCTAGTATTTGTTCCCACCCATCTTCTTCTTTTTTATCCTTCTCACCATGTTATTTACATACATGCGAGAATCCAAAGCAAAGCAAAGAGTTTTATTCCTACTGAATATAGCAATAGCTACTGATTTGCATATTGGCTTTTTGGTTGGTTGGCAGTTTGTTTCATAATAATAGTAATCTTTACTTGTAGAGAGAATGGAGACACAGTTGGAAGTTGGAAGTTGGAAGGTCCTATAATAATAATATATACATGTATAATTTTACCCTGTTTGTATGACTGTGTGGATTTTGAGGTGCGTTCCGTGTATCAAAGTGTATGTTGTATGTTGTATCTATTATGTGTGTAGTTTGTAGTTTGTAGTAGGTGTGAGGACTTTGTAACATGTACTCATGTAAATCTGTGTATTTTGTATCAACATGGGTAAATTCTACCGCGCTCAATGAATGTGGTGAGGTGAGTTTTTCTTTTTTTTTCATCGTCATTTGCTTCTTGATATTTTTTGTTGTCTGTGTACACATACTCAGTTCTATCGAGTGTCTAGTGTGGTGTAGTGTTGATTCCATGCAGAGGCTGGAAATTTAATACAGAATATGAGCTATGAGTATTTGATAGGGATCTGTCAGCTTGACACGAGCGAGCGAGCCAAATTTCAATGATATTATGTATTGCCAGTCCACGCTGTATGCTCCATGCTCTATTGCATTTCATGTCCATGTATTTCTTCTCCTAGCTCCTCTTTTTCCCTTTTCCTCCTCACTTTGCGTAGTAGCAACGAAAACACCACGCCACCACGCTTTACTCGTGTAAAATATGCTAAACTTCCTACATTATAGATTATATTTTGTTCCAAAGGTGTGTGTGTGTGTTTTAGAATCTCACTCTGTCTTTCTCTGTATTTTTCCCAGTTGAGAAACTATTTACAAAGACATACCAAATACCAAATCAAACACCATATTTTCTTATGCGTGTAGGTACAATGTAAGTTGTACGAATCCGAAATCCATAAAGCCTAAGAAATTTCCATAAAGAAAAGATGGAGGACCCAAAAAAATGTGTTTTACATATTCATGAAAAAAGTATCAGAAATTCTTTCGAGTTTCGAGTTGTTCCTATCTGTTTCATTGTATTATTATTATCATTATTATTATGAGACCAGTTTGAGAGAGATATTATTATTATTATTATCAAGTTGTAGCTATTATCATTACATATTTATTTATTTATTTGAGAGGAAAGTATTTGAAAAATATAATTTCATAGAGGTTCCTCGTTCTTTCCATTCCATATTCCATCCCCAGACTAGTGTAAAAAAATATGTGAGGGAAGGACGAGAATAATAATAATAATAATAGTAAATTCCTATTATTGTATGCAAGTTGGTTTGCTGTAGGTACACCAATTGAGTATGCGACTTTAATAGTAATGAGAATGTGTTGTGTTATGCGACACCGATGAAATGATATGACATGCTGAAGACATGAAACTCTTTTTTTGGGTGCCTTTTCCTTTCCCTGTGTGAGTTTCAGTTTGGCTCTGGATCTTCTCATTATTATTTTGGATGCGCCTTTCCTTTGAGAATGCTCAAAAGAGAGAGAGAGAGAGCGAGAGAACAGTTTCATATTGATGTCGCTGTGGTTATTTCTCCAAAGTTTGCTGCTGGTTTACGCTTAATGTGTTCAGTGTGCACCTTGTGAATTTTTGATGGAGTTTTGTCAGTTTGTCAGGAAAAGGTGTAATTTTTCAAAATGCTTGGATTATGGATTAGAATACAGAAAAATGATAATAATAATAATAAAAAGGCTCTTCTTTTCCATCTTGTAAAAAGATGACGGAAAAGGAGACGGACACTTCAAACTTTAGGTATTTTTAAGAATTGTTGGAAAATTTTGGAAACTGTATAATGTACAATTTACAAGTCAACGTTATACAAATAGTTTTTTTTCACTTTTTTTGGTTTTTGTTGATGGGGTGGTTTGTGGTTTGCAAAGAGGAGAATGTTGTGAAGGAATGTGAGTGAAAAAAAAGTATAATAATTTATGTGCGTGTACATTTCGGACCATAGGTGACCATAGGTGAAATCACCCACAAACTGTGTGATTTATGAAGCAATCTCTGTCTCTGACTAGTTTTGACTTCTGTTTTTCCTTTTTCTTCCAAACAGGGAATTCCTCCTGTTTGAGTTTGAATTTGAATTTTCTAGGTGGTTATTTGTTTCTGACTGTTTTGTTGTTGGATTTTGTAAATGGTAAATGCTCACTTGCTGCTGATGATGATGGTGATATTTTCCCGATAAATAAATACACACACAGCGGAGCAGCACACAACACACAGAAGGACAGTCTCAAGTCACAAAAGTGTATCTCATGCATCTCCATTCTCCATCCTCCATTCTCTTGTTAATTTATCATTTGTCATTTTTACATAATATCACAGTAATTCTCTTTTCTCTCCACTTTTGGTCACCTTTCATTTCATTTCTTTTAGCTTTTACCTTTTAACAGTAATGATTTACAGGAACGTCTTTGTCTTTTTGTATAATGTATAATATATAAGCACGCACATTAAACGTAGGTTTGAGTGGTGAATAATTGATTTTTGATGAGAACAGTTTAGAATGATAAATGGGTTTAAGACAGGAAATTCCTCATGTTCTGTGAGAGATGATTTTAGTGGTGGGCTGATGAGTGATTTTGTCTGATTTGCATTTAATCCCAGTTTATATAGATAATTCTACATAATTTTAATGATTGAAAATTGAAATGATAATCACTAACTCTACAAGTCTGTACTTTGTACTTGTTTCAAATAGTAATAATAATATAGATTTTTACTCCTTGTATGCACTGGGTATAAAAATCTATTTTGTATTCCAAAGAGATCTTAATTATCATTCGAGTCTCTTTTTTACTCTCCGAAATAAAAAAGGTTGCAAGTTGGAAATCAGGTTTGATTATAATAGTGATGTTGAATATTGATAAATGATAAACAAAGGAGCTTTTTATTATTTTACATACATTGTATTTTTGTAAAGAAGGGTAAAGAACTTAAAAAGGTTAAACGACTTTAATAGTTTTTTTTGGAAAATGACAACTAAGATTCCAGTTTTTATTCTAATCTAATTTGATTCAGGTAGAGGTCAGAATTTTTTAAGAGTTGGACAATGTACAATGTGCATTTCACCTATTTAGTATTTAGTGTTTAGTATTTAGTATGTGCATGATGAGAAATGAATTCCTGTTGTTTGGTATTCGCATTCGCATTCATTTTCATTTTCATGCTCATGTTTATCGATGAGGACTGAAAAGGAGGAGGCGGGAATAGATTAAAAAATTCTAGTTGTAATTATGCAATCTTTCATGGAGTACTGAACATAATATAACATGAGATTAAATATTAATGCCATGTGTCAGTATTATTATTATTATTATTATTATAATGATTACAATAACAACACCAACTCCAAGCTCCCCACGTTTTCTTTGGGGCAGAGTTGAAGTTGAAGTTGAATTTGAACTAGCACGAGGAATAAACAAACCATTTCTCTATTATAATTGTTGAAAACTTGATTTTGATTTTGATGGTTGGTGATGATAAGGAACATTTATTTTTCTTTTCATTTTTTACTTGAAAAAAAGTTAAATGTAATCAAATGGTAAATGGTTGCGTGTCCAGAGTCCAGAGTCCACAGCATAGACTAAGAGTATGAGTATGAGTATGAGTATGAGTATGACTGTGACCGGAACGCTTTGCCCACTGCCCATGCCTCTTCTATGTCAACTGTCTGCTCCGTGAGCTTTCTCTCCTTGAGTCGTGGATAACAAGGAGCTTTTTCATTTCCAACATGTGCTTTGTACAAAGTACAGCATGAATATGAATATGAAACACAAAACACACATGATTCCATTGTTTGCAACTCCACATTTTAAAGTCTAAAGATCTCATTTCCTACACAAACACAATGGTAATAATTATCGTATTATTTTTCATTTGCATAGCATTACAAGTTATACCCTGCGTATTTTACCTTGTGTATTTCATATCTTGAATCTTGACTTCTTGAAAAAGTACAAGTACAAGTATATATTTTCCGCATACATTTATAAAGTATAAAGTATAAATAATAAAACAAGTTGCATCTGCACATTTAGTATGTTTCGTTTTAAAACTGCGTTATTTTTATTTTTTTTACTGGGTGAATATTTAAAATTTACAAGTACAATTGAAAATTGACATGACATGCACTCTTATTGAGTATTTAAAAAAGGCATGTAGCATGTAGGATGTAGAATGCGGAACGGAAGTACATTGTATGTGCGTAATATTTTGTATTTGTGGGTATGACACGTTCTCACTAGTCACTAGTCGCTAGTTCCGGGCATTCACCAATTCTCAATTCTCAATTCACATGCAACAGACAACAGACAGGAGACAGACTAATAAATTAGAGTAATATTAACTGTTCCACCGCGTATTGGACAACATTGTGGACTTGTAAATGGTTTGTGTGTGTGTGTTTTTTGGGTTGTGTTTGGTTGATTTGATCCAGTTGAAATGAACTGAGAAGGAGGGTTCAGTTTAGTTCAGGGTGCTCAGTTTGCATTTGCCTTTGTCCTTGTCCTCCTTCTCCTGCTCCTCTTGCACCAGATGACAGTTTCAAGAGGAGAAGGGGTAAAACATTTTGGCATCATGTCGCAAGGGCTCAAGAAGGGATTGTATTCTTGTTGTCACGATCATTGTCATTGTTATTGTCATTCCATTGTGATTGTGGAAGGTATACCTATTTACAAAAGAGAACGAGAAAGAGGGAAAGGGCAAATAGCAAATAGTCTTTGGAATTAGAATCAGAATCAGAGCAGAGACACTTTTAAAGCATGACATGTACATATCATTTCATTTGAATGATAGATTTGGAATCTGAGGAATCGTGTGTATCCAATATCCAAATCTAGTAGAATCCAGTGTACATATTTACGCATGTATTCGTGTATTTGTGTATGGATGGAAATCCTCGGGCTTTTTTTGTTGTCCAGATCAGAAAGGGTTGCATGCCTGACTGCGTCTCAAAAGGCGTGTAGTCTGTATTCTCTAGTCTGTGAATGACCTGGGGGAAAATGCAAATTTACTTAGTGCAAATGACGCTGGCTAGTTTCAATTGAAATGGCTTACAGTTTCCTTCCTTCCTTCCTCATCCCTGTGAAATGGACTGCATGTCTCATGTGTACTCTGTAAATACTGTGTACATATTCTGTGTCTCATGTTACGCATTACGATGTATTACATCATGTACACACTGGAATACTGCATAGTGCACTGGAACAGACGAATGACGAATGACAAAGGAGACGAGACGATCACAAATGAGATACACGAGGAATGTGTTTTTGGGGATTAACTGAAATAAATAAGAGTAATGACAAGTGTTTGAGTTTCATCATCCCCACCACTTTTTACTCTCTAATATCTCATATACGAATACGAATACGTACATGTATTGAGCATTGAGCATTGAAAATTGAAAGGACTGATGAGCAGTCGGAAATTAAAATGTAAATCTGGATACTGAACTGAATAGAATAGAACATTGTAATACAATACAAAAGAATTTTGAAAAAAATACCTAGTGTTTATTTTATGTAGTTGACCGTTTACCGTTCGCCGTTCAAATTTTCATGGGGGACAATTTCAAATTCACAATCTTTAATTCCAGTTCAGAATAAAATAAAGTAAAATGTTTTGTATGTATTCTCATTTCTCGTGGGGACTCTATCGTTTTTTACTCTCAATGTCAATTTGTAATTCATCTGTGTTCTGTGTGTAGTCAATGCAAAAGAGAGATGCGAGTATGTGAAAAGAGTAAAAAGTAAAACTAATGGTGGATTGTAAGTAAAAGTACAGAGAGAGAGGACATTACTCGTGGATATGTTTCTGTATTTGAGAATGTGAGTGAATGGGGAGTTCTCACAACAAACCTTTATTCAACATGATTATCCTCATTTTTCACATGATGGGACATTTCTAATACACATAATACACCACTGCTGTCTATGTACTTTACCTAATGGGCTTTCCCTATTTCTCTCTCTCTCTTGTCCTCTGTCTATTTAACAGGACAATAGAATATGTACAGTGTACAGTGTACAAAACCAGGACCAGGCAACTTACTCTCAATCCCGTATTCCGTAGTCCAATGGAAATGGAAATGGTACATGTACAGAATTGAAAAGAGTTGAGTTGAAAATTTGTCATTCTTCCTGTGTCCTGGCCACTACATTTAGATTTACATTGTACATTGTACATACGTTTTTACTCGTCAACTTGAACTCTACATCCAAATCCAAATTCAACTCGCTCATATCATTCATACTCGGGATAATGTATCGTACAATGTGCCCCAGCATTCATTCAACTATTATCCAGCACTTTCAGCTTGAACTCAGAGCTTCAGAGTTTAGCCTTTGCCACCAAAATTTGTGTTTTATTTCATACTCCCTTTTTACTTTTTTACTTTTTATATGATGATGATTCTCTGCTCTGGAAATTCACCCGACCAAATACTATTGAAAATTGAAAGCTTTTTTTTTATTTTAGTTTTTTATCATTTATGATGTATGATTTATGATTTCCATTGGATTGATTGGTACTTGAAACTACAACAATGTGCAAGATAATTACATGTACTCAATACTCAGTACTTAGTTTTCAAGGAGTTCAAAATATCAAATACCCCATACATTATTTAAATGTGAATAAAACTTGAAAATCGGAAATGAAAAAAATGGACAATCTTTTATAGATACTTGAACTGAACTGTTGGTAGTTGGTAGGAATAGAAAAGTTTTCCATTTACTGTTTTGAGTTCCTGTGAAAGCGGTTGTTGAGCATTGTAAATTTCCAGTGTACATGTTGAAGCCTTGCGTGTGGAGCGCGGAGCGGTTCCAAGTATGTGAACGGTATTATTTAAGTTTATCAGCATGTAAGGTGTTTCGTGTGGGTAAGTGTAAACTGTTGGTAGTATTTACATCGCTCAACGGCTGGCTCTCCGTCTCTCTTTTCCTCTCTGTCATTTCCAAGTCTACAGTTAAAAGTCTCCATCCTCGACCAAACACCCACGGGATTTCATATGGTTTTCGGTTTCTGTTCCGTAAAACGTGCGATGCGTTGACACGGCAGATATAGAGTTGTATAAATAAATACCTGGGTGTTTAATTAAGTACAGGTTAGGTCTCGGGCTTTTTTTTATTTACTTTTTATGTACTCTATGAAAGTGTGAGTGTAGAGTCTAGAGTCAAGAGTCAAGCGTAGAGACTCGAGAGTCAAAAGGGGATAAAAACCGTTTGGGTTGGATCCAGTCAAAATTCTGGAGGAAAAAGATGAATTGATATTTCGTGTGGTGGTGGTGGATTTTTTATATTGTATTATATTGACTTGACTAATGCACCGAGGTTTTGAGTGGTCATGCTATTCTGTTTTCTGTTTTCTGTATTGTAAATGTACATTTTACATACTACTTGTTTTATGTTTTACACAGCGTACGCCAGACGGCAAACAAACAGTGTAGAATTTAGAGGTTGGAGTGCGTAGGCATTTCATTTGTAATTGAAATCTGAAGTAAAGCCGCGCTAACAACAACGGGTCGGACTTTGACGGGAAACTAAAATGAACATTGAACAAACAGATTGTGAACTGCAGTGGGAAATATATTTTCTAGTTTCTAGTCTGTGAAAAAGCTCTGGATGTAGAATGTAGAATGTAGAGTTGCGGCATTTTACATGACCATTTTTACATTCACCAACAAAGTTGTCGGTTATTATTATTACGAGTATTATTATGACTCTAGATAAAAAAGTGATTTGTTTCACCAACTTTAATTTTCATTCCAGTCCAGAGCGCTCCGGAGACGAGATATGGATTTTGTTACATTTTCTTATAATTGACACATTCATGTCCACAACGTTGATACGCTTTTGACTCGGGTTTATGACTCATGATTCTTGACTCATGATAGACAGCGTACAGATTGTGTCGCAGTCAGAGTCAAAGTCATTTGTTTCTTTGTTTTTTTGATACTTGGACCAAGAGGAATAAAACAATGTGGCATGTGGAATATTTTGGAACCTGCGAGATCTACATAATACAGCATACGGCACACAGCAATGCACTCAATCTTCAATCTTCAATGTTGAAGTTTGAATCTGATTCAATAGAACTCCTTCTCCTCTGCAAAGCTTCGACTATGGGCTTTGATTGTATAATATAATATAATTGAAAAGTATAACATTTACATGTGAATATGAAACAGCGTGCTTTACAATTTATTGTACAATACAATATGCAATACCATGGAATAAATAAAATAAAAAACTTTGAATTTTTATCATCCATGTTCAATGTTCAGTGTTCATGAAAAGTATTATATTATATTATATTGTACTGTATGTATTGATAAGGAGGGAAATTCCACAATTTCGTCGCATCGCTGTCCTCTTTGTGTGATTGTGTGTGTTGTTATTTATTTTATATGTTTGGTTTTGGCACCGACTCCGTCCTCCGTCCTTTCCCGCTTCTCTTTTCTTCTCTCTGTTCCTTCTCGTTCGGTGGATTCGTGAGGTTTTCAGTACATTTTATAGAGCCACACGTGCCAAAGCTCGTAAAACCGTAAAAACGTACGAGGAGAATTTCCACCTTGTTTATTAGACACTTTGGTTTGATGCGACGAGACAAGAGGCAAGAGTCAAGTCAAGAGTATTTAATATAAATATAAAGATAAACTACTCGACTCGGCACTCGGCATGTCATGAGTCATGCCATTTGAAATTCGACTATGCTTCACTTTTTACTTTGTTTTGTGTATATGTGCATGCAAACATGTCAAAGGTAATCTATGATTGGACATTTTATTATATGAGATGAATTCATAATGCCAATGAGAAAGGTAGTGACCAACCTCAGATTTCTGGTGTCAATTTCAGTTTTCTGCTGTAAGAAAAAGAAGGTAAATGGAACAAAGTACTTTTATTTTACTTTTCAATAAATAGTTGAATTCTACTGTTTTGATTTTTGATATTTTACTTTTATATTTCATACTTTATACTTTATAGATGCTCTGATTATTCATTGAAATATCATCTCCTTCCACGACAATTGACAATGTGTGTAAATAGTAAATAAAGATGATCCTGTTGAAAGCTATAATTTTTCTGCTACTGCAGAACATCCACAAAATCGAGAGAAAAGTTGAAAGGTCGATGAATTGAATGGGATGACATGGATTTATAATAAGTATGATAAGATTTGATGCGGGTAGTAGAATTATTTGCCAATTATCTACAGTGTACAATGTACAATGTACTAAATGTATGTTGGATGTGCACAGAAAATTTGCACTCTATTTGATTTTCTGAATCAACTATAATATGTACAATGTAGTTTATCTACCATCTCCAAATTTTGTACTTGAAACACACGTGTTGAGTGTTGAGTTGTTAGGTTCATCCAGTTGTATTGACTCAAATGGGAGGAAATCTATGGATTTGTGAACAAAACAAGACAGTTTTGCCAGCTTTCCAAGTTTTTTTTTATAGACTGTCGACTGTAGATTTTAAACTGTAGAGTTGAGACTTGGGAGTACTATATAATTTATTACAAACCTTGTTTCCTTTGACTCGTGTGCAAATCCAGAGGATTTTCATGTTCTTACTTTGTCTTTTTGTTTTATTGCAAAACCAACTGACTTTTGTCTGCCTGTCTCAAACTCTCTCTCTTCCTCTCTCTCTCATTCTGTAGGTTTTAGTTTGTATATTGTATATTGTAAATTGAATGTTGCATGTTGTGCAATTTCAACTCACTCTCTCATGATACGAATACGACTACGAATTTACTTTTCCATGTTGAATGTACGAATTTACACCGTCGGACTAAATACTAAATACCTACTAAAAACATGGGGATTTGAAAAGGGCGGTTGGTTCATGTATAATTAAGACGGATGGGAACGGGAAACGTGTGCCTGGTGCCTTTTGCCTTGTACTTGCGTCTTTCGCTTCAACAAGTTTATATTTATTTTATACACGTAGTAAAAAAAATTAGTCTATTGTATTTTGTATATTCTATTGTCTATTCTATTGTGTTTTTGCCAAGGTGAACACTAAATACTGAACGCTGAACACTCTATTAAAAAAATCCTACTCTACTCTTTTTTTTTGGCCCTGCCTATACAAATGCCTATGCAAAAGTAAAATGGAGTACACACTTTTTATGGGATTTTTCAGTATTAAAAGTCTCTTCATCCTAACCTTTCCATTATTTACTCCTTGTTTAAAAGCTAACTGTTCTAGACTTTAAACTTTCCCCCGAGAAAATATCCATAGCCATGTCCATGACATGAAATTATCTTGGCTGGTTTTTCTTGTTTAGTTGAATCCATTTGTATAATAATAATAATAATAATAATACATGCATAAAATGAAGATACGGGAGCGGATATTAGTGGGTTTATTTATGTTGACTTTGAATAGCTACTGGAATGACATGACAGCCCAATGACGCCCAAGTGAGCCCATTGTCCTCTGTTTGCAACTTTATTTGCATTGTGATGCCCTGTGCTCTCAAATACTCCAACTCTTGAATACTTGTCTTCATCCATTGATAGCCTTGTTAAACTACCAATTACATCAAGTCAAGCAGGAGCTTTGCAAATCTATCTCTCTAAACACACACATTCTCCATTCTACCTTGGAACAATACACAGAGAAAACAAAGTAGCTATTACGTGAAAGAAAATGAGACATCATCATTGACTCTCTTGACTCTTGAATTCTGCTTCTTCTTGATTCTTCTTGACTCTTGACAATGAGATGAATCTCATACAACTAAAAGCAAATACACACAAAAAAATGAATAGTCCGAATGTCATTTTGATTGTTCAGGAGCTGAGCTCTTTCATTCTTTTTTATTTCTTTTCCTATATTTGTATTTGTATTTGCAAAAGGTTAAATAATAGACATGACAGACGGAGCAATCGTGCAGTATTTGTATATTTGGATGTCACGTACTTATTGTTCTCCTCCATACGACAGAAACAGCAACAACGACAACAACAGAAGCAGCAGCAGAGAAGAGAGTCTAGAGTTAGTGAACGAAAGAGAAGAAGAAGAAGAGTTGTTGATCTATGTAGAGATATTTGACATGATCCATGGAAAGAGAGAGAGAGAGAGAGCGAGAGAGATGGGCATTAAAATAGTGTACATGTGGGCATTTTGTATGGGATGATTTGGATTTACATTTTATATTTTACATTTTACATGGAGTTGACTTGAACATTGGAATATTCCGCTACATTACTACACATTACACATGACATGACACAACATGACATGATATGCGAGAGAATGGAGAATGACAATGTAAATTTCAGTTTTGGATTCCACAATGGATCACAAGAGAAGAAGAACAGAGAAGAGAAGAGAAGGAAACAGGAGCAGGACAATGGAGGATTAGCTAGCTTCATTTTACTTGACTTGTTCCGAGAGAAAAGAAAAGGGGATCCTCAATCCTCAATCCTGAGTAATCCTCCTCCTCAATCCTCCTACTTCTTTTTCTCTTGTTCATCCTCAATTCTCATCCATTGAGAAGAGAATGAAGGCAAGAGAGCAAAAAATATGGAGAGAGAAAGAAATGAAGCTCAATAGCTCCTCCGCTTCTCTCTCTCTCTTCAATGCTCAGTATTAAACGTTAAATGTGAATCAAGTGGCATGATTGTGATTTTAATTGCCTCCCCTTCATCATCATTTTCCAGAGTTCTCCAGAGTAGTTTGTGATTTGATACTGGAACTGAAACTGGTAAAAGTAAAAACTTGAGAATACAGATATTGTACATTGTGCATAGGAAATTTCCCGTAAAATACTCGTGTATAATCAAAACGATGCTGATGTACTAAAAGGGTTGTGTGTACTTACTGGAAAAGAATTGATTGAGGATGATGATTATTCATACATATTACGTATTGCATATTGTACAAGTTGCAGACTTGATAAACTGTGATGTAGAAACTGGAGGAATTCACGGTTGGAGAGTCGGTTGATTTCATGTGATGTGATGTGATCTGAAGGATGGAGAACTGAGAATGGAGAATGGAAAGAGATTGAGACAGAGGTAGCTAATTATACACCGAAAATGGATGGATGAATCCTTGCCGAGTTTTATTTTTTTGTTTGAGAGGAAAAGAGAGAGCGAAATGGATCCAAGTCCAAATGCTCATGCTTTTATTTGGAGATATGTACATTGTACATTGTGCATACATAGAAAATAGAAAAGTAGATCACATGGAACTGTAACACGTCATGTACATGTATACATTTATTTCTCATGTAGAAAGGCAGACAGAGAAATACTTTACTCTGCTACACATTTATTCTGATTGCACGAGAATTTTGCTTGATTGAAGATTCAAGATGTAGAGACGGAGAGACGAAGAGAGAGGAGAAAGAAAGAGTAATTTAGGCGGAAGATGGGCTCCCCGTGGTGCAAATAAGCTCATGGACATTCTCAAAATCCATCTAAAATGTACATTATTAGCATCCACATCTACATCTAGATCCTAAATTGTTCTGTCTTATCCATTCTCCGTCCCTCTTTCTTTCACTCTATCTGCAGTCTGTAGACTGTAGGCAAATAACAAAAAGAGATCCGAATTGAAAACTCTCATTTATTCTACTCTTGTTTTTAAGATTATTTAACTGCTATCAATATTCTTTTTCTGGTCAAATAATAAACCATGGAATAAAATGAACAAGAGATCGGAAACATTAAAATTATATTGAACTAACTCACAAATTTTGATACGTATGAAAATGAAGTAATATAAAATATGATGATAAAGCTATCTCTCGAATAATATTAATAAAGAAAGAAACAGTGATAAAGAGGGCGGTAGTGGTGACGATGAGAATTGATAATTGATAAGGGACTTTTAATAAAAAGGTTGTGAGAGTACACTTGATTCTGGACTCCCTTTTGTTTTGACAAGAGATGAACACTTTTGTTCTCTATTTAGTTAGTGTCTTGAGTCTTGACGATTGCAGGAGGAAACTCTGCAAGAATCTAGACTCTAGAATCTAGAATCAAGATGAAGCTGAAGGTCGTTCAAATTCAAAAGCCTCCTCTATTATTTTCTCAGCACACATCTTGTTGAGAATTTAGTCTCACTCCTGTGGCTGGTCATTTGGGATTTGGTTGGCTGGAAGACAGAATAAAATATCAAATAAAAAAAAATAATCTAAGTGATTTCATGTTGCACAAGAAAGAGAGAAAAGAAACAAGAATAACAGAAGAGCAAAGTAAAATGAGTGTAATATAAATTTCCACACATGTACAATGTACATTGTGCATTGTGCATATGCCTGTTTTTTTTCTTTTCTGTCTGGGAGCACTTACGATTACGATTAGCTACTGGAAGTAAAAATTTGCCTGCTGCTTGGCTGTCACTTGACCATTTTTGATTGTGACGAGCTGAATCTAAGCGGAGTCTGAGACGGAGCTTGAGCCTGAGTCTGAATCTGAGCTACATGCCATCAGGATTATTATTATTGTTGTTATTGTGAAAAGGAGGAGGATGGACTTATATGGACTGCGTAGAAGAGTGCACAAGTATTTAGTCGAGTATTATTATTATTTATTTGTGTATTATGTATTATGCATCATGATTCATGATGAATCTCTACATTGTGCATTGTACATTCTATATTTTACATGCTAGTTATTGTATTATGTATTATGCTTTTAACTTGATGTGTAATGTGTACCATATAATATTTTTCAATTGTACTCTCACAAGTGTATTATCATGTAGGAAATAATAATAATAATAGTTTGTGACTCTGGTTGAGACTTGAGACTCTAGACTCTATCACAAAACAAAGGAAAACAAAAGAGGAAAGAGTATGTAGTAGCAACATCCATCCACTCTTCTGCATGTGCTCTCATCTCTCATCTCTCGTCTCCACAGTCCACAGTCCACTTCAACTCAGCTCGGCTCAGCTGAGCTCAATTCATGAGGAGGTGTCCAAGACAGTAGTTATTTCCATTCATCATCTAATCTTGACTCGGACTGCCATTATACGCACAGTAGGAACTGCTTAACATAAATTAGACAATCATTTTAGCTCTCTTTTTTCCCATCCTCCGTCTCCTCCTCCTCCATCTTTTTTATTTGTTCCCATTCTAAAATCTCTACTGTCTACGCATCCTCTTGTCCTCTTTTTACTGCTATCATAATCAACGGCCATGTGGAAAAAATAAAAATGGAGGGATAAAGAATAAAGTAAAAGAATATTATATTTTATGGATCATATGGATTGGTAACAATCATAATATTGTAGTCTTTTCAATGTATTTTCATCCACAATCCAGAATCCACGTTTTGCAGTTTGTAGTTTGTTCGTCTTTAACATTTATATTTTATGATATCGCTTTTCTCACATATCCAATTGAAATCAATGTGAAAAGGTAAAAAGTTAAAAGGAGACAAGAGAAAATACGAGGATGGGATTCAAAATTTATGGTTCGGTCTCATTTTGTATTTTGTGCCTGTACGATGTACGAAAGTAGAAAGTAGGAGAGGAAATGGAAAAAGTGTGCCGTGCCAATAATTGGTAATAATCATAAAGTTTTACTTTTTCCCAGTAAAAACCTGTCATAAATATTGATTTAGTTCAAGGACAATTGTTATAGATTTTACATTTTGTACCAGACGCTATACACAACATTTCATAATTTATTTTATACACTCCTCTGTCGATGTTTCAACTTTTTTAATAATAATATCAGGATTCATGAAAATAAGGAACATGCTACCGAAAAATGAAAATTTGGCGCTTCAATCAGTTTTTTTATCTAGTTTAGCCGAGTTTTTACTCCTTGTCTTTGTATAGCATTGAAAATTGAGAGTGTTTGTCTAGTACATTTACAGAAGAAGTTGGGGAAATGTGCGATAAAATCTCTGTCTTTTACTACTACTTTGTACTTTCCCTCCCGATGAGAGAGAAAAAGAGAGAGAAAGAGAGATGCTGACTAGTAACTAAATGTGGAATTGCAGACAGAAAAAATCCTGGTTCATTTAGTATTTTGAGTCTGCTCAGTGTGTCTAGGTTTTAGTTTCTAGTCTCGTTCATATGATTAGTCGAGACAGATGAAATTTGTATTTGAATTTGAATCTGTACAGGGAGCATTTACGGGATATTTATGTGCTTCAAATGTGATAACTTTGGGCCATAAATCCCGATCCTGAATCCTGATTCTGAGTTCGTGGAACTGTATTTTCATTGTTGCTGTCTCAGCAAAAATACAAAATACAAAATGCAGTCATCCACGTCAACTGGTATTGATTATTGATACTAATAATAATTTAATTTACAGAGATTGTCCCTGGAAATTTATCGATATCGTAACTATCAAATTTGAATTTGAATTCTGAATTTGCTTACTTTCCTCTTTTATTCTCTCTCTTTACTAGTTTTTAGTAAAGAGTAAAGAGTAACTTTATTTTCATTCACCAAAATTTTTCATGAATTTATTCTATCTTCTTTTTTTTCTCAAAACAAAACCACGATAAATTTAGACATGCTATATTCTATATTTTACAGAGCACGGACGGACTCACATAAAAAAAAGCTTTACTTGTTTATTATTTTGAGTTTTGAGTATTGATCTGCTTTCTGCTGCTACATTTGCTACATTCGCTTTCGTTCATTTCCATTCGTTATTCGTTATGTATGTGTGCGAGCGGAAGGAAGGGAAAATGAAGGATTCGGATAGAAATGAGTCTAGGCTCTGCCGTATTAAACTCTGGATTCTACCATCTAAAATGTAGAATATAGAATGTGAAAATATGGAAAAATTCAAGTCATCATGACATTCACTAGTTCAAAATGAATATAATAAAAGGGAGCAGCGTAACACACACTCACAAAGTAATTTTACCTGTATTAATTATCCGTCCATCGATGAAAATCCCCATTTCATTCATTCATTCATTCTTTGACTTGTTTCTCCCTTCTCCATTCATGATGCCAATTTGTGAGTGTGTAGAAGATTTAGTCAACTTGTAGGGTCTCAGTCTCAGCAGAGAAACATGGACACAGACTGCTGGAATGAATCCTTTCCACCCGAGTCAATTCACTTTATTTCAATGGACGGTGAATGGTGAATGGTGAACGGTGAACGATGGTGGAGGACGCAACACAATAGGAACAAAGAAACAAGGAAAGAGAGAGAGAAAGAGAGTAAATTGGATTGACGGTGCATGGAAAAAAGACGAGGGCCAGTCACAGTCACTTTATGCTCCGTATTTTTAGTTTTTTAGTTGGATGAGACCAAAAATTCAAAAGGACAAACGACGTACTTTTTACGTGTAACTAGAATCTGGATTTGTAATAATATTATGTGATGTGTCATTTTTTATATTTTATATTCCTCCTCATTTCCTTGTGATGACTCTTGAGTTTGAGTTTTAGAGTTTTCAAGTTTTGGGTTGATAGTTTTTCCATCGAGTAATTGAAAAGGTGAATCCGATTGTTGCTCTTTCTCTTACTCAAGTTGTTATTGTTATTTTTTATACAGATCAAAAGTACAGATATACAATAGTTTCTAGTCTAGTTTGTCGTTTGTAAGTCGTACATCGTCCGCATTTGTGAAGAGTGAAGAGGTGAAAAACGGAAAAGGGAATAAACTACATAGGACAAAATGATTGTCATATAGAAGATCCGCTCAACTGTCTGTTTATCAGTGAGGAGGTGGAAGATGTAAGAGATATGTGTACAGTGTACAAAAGCTACAAACAAAAGGGTGAGAGGAGAAAAGTAAAAAAAAAGGAAGAGGAAAAATAAAGTGAAGCTTCTGGATTTCTTTTCACACCTCTTTAACCTGTTTTTTCAGAACAAGTCAGGTGTGTGCGAGTGCGAGTGTGGTAAATGGAGCAGAGTTAATGTAGAAGAACCAGGCAAAAAGAGTAAGGGGAAGAATCTGAACCCTGTACTTTTATTCTATATTCTGTGTACAATGTACTTTGTACAGAGAAGAAACCTATCCCTCTGCCATTACTATTACGATAGCTCAGTTTTCACACGACTGTCTTTTTTTATCTTTTCTATTCTCGTTTCTCAAGTAACATGTACAAAATACGAAACATTTCATATAATATCCATCCTTTTCATTATTATTATTATTGTAGTACTACTATTTCATGTGCACTCAAAGTTCATATAAGTTCCTAAGTTGAATTTTTTATTACTAGCACAATTACTCAATAATAGTAATAATAATAATAATAATCCTTTGGAGTTTAAAGCTTGGATTGAATGAAACTCAAAGAAACTGAATGAGCTGTTAAACAATGATATTTTTTGTTTTGAGGTGTGAAATGTCAACTTTTAACAGATTCGAGATTCCAGGAAAAAATTAATTGAAACTCGTCCTTGTTTTTCTTCCAGTTGTTTTTTTTTTGTCTTTTGTCATTTGTCCTTGTGGGATTTTACATTTTACAAAAGGAACAAATTAATGTACAAATTCGTACAAATCCACCATTTTACTACCTGTGGATCTCTCTCTCTGCTTGTCTTCAAACTGTGAATGACAAAGACCATGACAATCAAAGCGACAGCAACAATTGTAATGTTTGTACATTTTAAATTCTACTCGTTGTAGTTGTACTTGTGGTTGTGTAGAGTTTGAATTTGACTTCACATGGACCATTATCTATTTTTTGAGAAAATGACGACAAAAATGATGTTGTAAAGCTGTCATGTTTCTTGTCGAAAGTCAACTTGGCCATAAACTCGCGTCTCGAGTCTTGACTTTTGACTTTGGCTTTTGAGTGTGAAGTTCTTTCAAAGAAGGAGGAAAGTGAAAAAATGACCAGAGCATCTGCTCACTGGTCATTGGTCATTTACTTTACTGTACAATCGTCTTTGGATCATACTCAACTGTTATTGTTTATATAACGTCCTTATTATTCCTGTTGATGTGGTTGTAGTAGTTTTTTTATCATGTTTTATATGATGATAATAATTCTATCTCTGAGGGGTACCACAAACAACCAGAATCAAGAATCAAGAATATAATAATATTATATAGAATCCGCGTTTTCTTCTCTACGTGTTTATTAAGCATTATTAGCATTATTATCACCCATTCACAGCACAGGAACATCATATCATTTCATTTCATATCGTCCTACAGAGAGAAGAGTATTTTCTTGACTGCAAATATGAACATGAAAATAAATAATAATAATAATAACAATTGTAATCATAACTATAAAGCACCGAGAAATCTTTATGCCTCTTGCTCTCTCCTCTCTTGTTTTTACATGAACTTTTACATGTAAATTAAACAAATGACTGTCCTCTGTCACAGTGACAGTGAACAGTGACAGTTATCAATTGTCAATGTGGTACTCGTGTATTTATAATGCATTAAGTTTGAAAGTATCAAGTAAATATGTGAAATGTAAATGAATGAATACATAGATTTTACTTGGAGTCGTGCTGTTTTAATGAGACGACATTTGTTTCAGGTCACAAAGTCACAGTTGCTCCACGTCCAAAATCCAAGATCCAAGCATATTCCTACTCATTGTTCAGCATTCAGCATGAGTCACAAGTCACAAATTAAACTAGAGAATAGAGAAGAAAGACAGGAAAATGGTGCGTATGATATCAGGTCCATCTGATTTTTCATGTGTTTCATATCTGATCATTTACTCTTGTTTATTCTTGCCCCTTTCAAAATACCTGATATCTAACTACTAACTGTGTTTGTGGAAGTTGAAACAAATTGTTATCTAAATAGATAAAAATACAGAGTACAGAATTCAGGACAAGAAAGAAAGTACGTCAAAATTGTAGATAAAAAGGTGTTAAAGACAGAAGGTTAACATTGGAATCCATATCAAAAATCAAAAGTCCAAAGGGTTTCGTCATCCATGTTACATTGTTGTTTATTTATATGTACCTTGTAGATTGTACATTCAGCCTTTTTACAAGTAAAAGCAGTGACTTTTCCGAGGGAAAATTACGATAATGAGCCTTTTTGGCAGGTGAGAGGAAAGAGGAAAAGGCAGAAAGAGAGAGAGACAGATAAAGACGTCCATAAATTCCGATAAAGGTGTCACATAAAAAACGGTGGTGAACTCTTCACTCCTCTCCCTTTCTTTTTCCCTTTCTTCTCATCATCATCATCGTCGTCGTCGTCATGTTAAACAACGTTAACCCGACCTGCCTGAACCTTTTGCGCTTGCTGTATTTTTTGGGTTGGACTTTAGACTTGAGACTTGAACATGACATTTTAGAATTTTCCTCTCTCCGTTGTACAATCTCCTCTTTTCTCGTAACTCATAATGAGGATAAATAAAACATTTGTTTTTTTCCGTTGATGGTTGTTTCATTGTTGCCTTTCCTCGTTGTCACTCTGTTGTACTGTGTGCAATGTACAAATACGGATGTATCAAAATAATATAATAAATAGACATTATGTTCACGTGTTCCCAACTACACAAAATAATGTACAGACTTGATACTTGATTCTTGATTCACTTGTGAAGATGTACTCATTATTTCTTCTTCTTGTAGTCAAGTAACGACTTGTCAAGTCGTTTTCATAGTTGTGTTCCTAGTCGTAGGCAGTAACAGCTTTATAGTCATCATCTTTCTTTTATTGTATGAGTGAGTTTTTATTCTTTTTATTTTTTCAAGTTGTCAAGAAGAACTAGGCTTGTTCAGTTGTACGACTACGAATACGACTACAAAATACGAATAGGAATGTACATGAATGTTTTATGAAAAATGTGTGATTTTTTAAATGATAATGGTAATGATGTTGTCTCTTTGCCATTCCATACGTCTTCATGCGTTCTCGTACTCAAACTGGTACTGGTTCTTTACTCCTTCATTTCATGTTTTTGGAAGAGTAATGATTCGTCAAATTATATGATGAAACTTGTGTACATATTTTTTCCATTCCATTGTTCTTCCATTTTAATTCGGAATCCTGGATGTAACAAAAATCTTTTATAATATTTGATTCAACTTGGAACATTTCTTTATAAGCTTTCTTTTTCTAAATTTCAATGTTGCAAAATATTGATGAGTTGCTAAAAAGGAAGCTCAAAGTTGCTTTTCCTTTTTATTCCTCAAATTATCAACCATTCTCTTAAGTTCTTGTTGATCTTGATGCTGATGTTGATTTTAGTTGAATCAATCAAGAAAATAATATGTACTTACAGTAAAAATTTGAAGTGGATGGTTTCTCAAGGTAAAAGTTTAATCATATCATGAGGTCGCAAAAGTCTTTTAAGTAGAGAGAGCTAAAGAAAGCGCCATCAAACATATGGGGACATAATAGTATAAAATGGAATGAGATGAAGTGGATTGGATTGGATTGGTTTGGATTGGTTTCAAGTGAAAAAAAATAGGATTGGATTTGATGGGAAAAACTTGTCAGATACTTTTTTCCCTTCTTCTTCTTCTTCTTCTTCTCTCCTTTACTTTCCTTGAGTTTATTTTGAACAAGTTTTGAGTTTGAGCTCCTTAGGAGACTTAGACTTAGTCTAAGACTTTGGAGAGAGGGGAAAAAATATCTACCAGATTTGGAGAATTTTGTCAAGTGGAGTTTGGAGTTTGGAGCAGGGGAAAAATAATAAAAATGACGGATTGAACTCGGGTTGTGGTTAAATATTTTGTATTTGTATTTTGTATTTTCTCTCCGTCTATTTTCATTTTAGCCATGAGCAAAATAAAGTCGAGCAAGTAACAAGTAACTTGTAGAAAAATATGGAAACAGACAGAAGGTAATAAGTGGCAATAGGAACAGAAAGGCTTCGAGGGAAACTCAAACTTTTTTTTTCATGTACCTTGTAAAAGATAGCTATAAGAAACTGTCATATAGTGTATAATGTATCATATCAGATCAGATCGTATTATATAATATAATATCATGTTAGTTTTTTAGACGAGTGGAAATACGATTCTTGTAGATGGATTTATTTAGTAGCTGGGGATTTGATACGTTCCTTGATATGTGTATCAATATCGACATGGATATCCCGAATCCAACTCAGTATTCAGTATCCATTATCCAGATATCAAATTAACTCCTCATCCAGTGTGGCATGTAAACAGAAGCAGAAAAAGAAACAGATATAGACGAAATTACTGTACTTGGTTGTGTGATTATTATTTTTTGCAGAGCTTTACTCTTCTTTTTTTTCAAAAAAAAAATCAACCTTAATTTTTTTTATCCCTTTTATTTCCTGTGTAAACACAAACAAAGAGCGTATTCGTGGAAATGAATGTGATCTTTGTCTAGTGTGTAGTGGAATAAGAAATGAATAAACATGAATGTTTGAAATTGCTTTAATGCTGATGATTTTGTCACAATGTTTTGACTTAATCCTGCGTGTGTAATGAGGACATGGCATAAAGTAATAGATACTAGATACGAGTATTTTGAGAGATGGAGAGTGGAAAAAACAAATATTAGCGATGATTTGTAGCATGTAAAAACACATGAATTTTTGACTCTGGTCGTTTGAATTTGCATATGTTCAAATTCTCAAATGCTGGGCTAAACTCAGCTCATATTCACAGCCAAAGTGTCGCGTTCAAATGTCTTGAATGATAAATTAATGGCAATTAGTATGGAATATATCTGAGAAAATATTTAAATAAATTTTCCTCCACTGGGATTTCTTCTATCTTCTTCGTCGTCTTTTTCTTCTTCTTCTTGTTCAAGAATTTCTGTATGTGTCGACTTTGCATTTTTCCATGTAATGGCACAACAGTATTCACAGACAGGAGCAATAATAATAGTTGTCTTCTTTCTCGTTCTCTCTTCTCCATTATATTTTTATGTGGAGTGTAAATGGGTGCGGATGAAACTCGAGACTCGAGATCCTCGAGAGTGGAAAGAAGATAAAAGTAAAGAGTACGGAGAGAATTGCAAAAGTAAAATATTTATTCGGTCGTGGAGCCAAGAAGTACAGAGGATTTCCCTCGACCATCTATCTGTCTTGCAAGTAGCAAAATGCAACGAAAAAAGGTATGAAATCACACTGATGATGATGATAATAATAATAATACGAAAGTGTATAATGTAAAAGTGAACGGCTGTTAATGTGAATGTTGTTTTTGGAGTCGGAGTCATTTGTCAAACTCGGAGGAGAGTCAGAGGAAATGCTACTGTGGCGACGGGGCTTGACGTATGACCACATCATTACTCACTGATCCAACATCCAACAACACCATACAACACACAACTCTGCATGAAACTCTTACGCATCCCGTAATGTTCTCTTATAGATAATAAATACACACACACTGCGAAAGACTGTAGAATGTAGAACCATAAAACATTTCAAAAATACCTATTTACATAGATAGAAGGTACACTCGTAATCGGCACTGAGTTATAATTGTTTAAATGTTGAATAGTCTCAAAACTTCACTATAAACTCTTGACTCGAGACTCGATGCTCGAAGAATTCGCAATAAAATTTCCCTGTGTACGTGTGCATAAATAAAAATAAAACAGACATAATTTTGGATTTGGATTTTGATTCTGATTCAGGATTGTAACAACATGAGAGTACAAATATGCTCATGCTCCCCGAATTCCCGGGAAATAAAAGAGAAGGATAAAAAACTGTTCCTCCCGAATT
Organism: Sminthurinus signatus; assembly: GCA_019776565.1. Taxonomy (NCBI): domain Eukaryota; kingdom Metazoa; phylum Arthropoda; class Collembola; order Symphypleona; family Katiannidae; genus Sminthurinus; species Sminthurinus signatus. The sequence continues at coordinate 57,698 of JABASP010000241.1, forward strand.
ATTTACATACCGTCACATCCTCCATTTTTTGCACATATTTGTATTATGTGCATCCGTATCTTTTTTTGTATCTTTGCAACATGCACCGGATTTTACTAGAGCATGAATTAAAAATACGGCGGCTGTATTTTGTATTTTGTATTGTGGAGGAATTTAATGGGAGCAATGTGAGATATTAGCACGGCTAGCTCTTCTACAGTCTTCTGTCGAATCCGAAAAAGAATCAGAATCCCGAGCATTAGTTAAACTAGTAAAATGTTTTGAAATTCTCCGAGCTCATAAACTACCTTTGAAATTGTGTGCCCTGTCTCTTGTTTGTACTTTGTACTGCAAAATAGAAAAAGTATATGCATAACATGAATCTGTGTGTTTATGCGGGGAATAAGTGCACGACTCTGTGAATATGTGTGCACTATTGTATGTGTATAATGTTGGAATGGAGTGTGAAGGAAGTGTGAATGGGTTTGAATGATTTACTGACCATCCAAAAGCATCCGATGGATACTTTATTATCAACAGTCTGCCCGTGTATTTGTCTTCTTAACGGCCTCTTCTTCTACTTGATTTCGTCGTCTTCTTCTTCTTTTTTCTTCTTGGTGTTTTTTACAGGGTTCCTTCTTTTACTGCCTAAGAATAATATTACACACAAATGCATATGTATTTTATGTACATAATATTCAACGTCGTCTGGTTTCTGGTTGCTGATTCTGGTTCTGGTTTAGCAACAAAGTTTATGTATTCTGTGTACATTGTACATTGTACATAATAGATAGATTTTAGATAGGGATGATGAGAGTGCAATACAATACATTTTACACCGACTTCTCTATACTTTATACTTTATACCTTAACTTTTGTACACAAAGAAAGATTTATTGTTTTGGCACTCTGCTCTTCCTCACGCCAATTTATACCTGAAACCTGCAGCATACACAATAACAAACTAGCAAATTCATGTGCACAAATCACCATTCGGAAATACACTTTTTGGATGAATTTTACAAGAATTTCTCATGACGTATTTGCTTTGTGCGATGGGTAACTGCTGGAAATTATGGAATGAAATTTGATTGACTTTGATGCGTTTGTTAATTGATGATGTGAGGTAAATGTGCAGCATTTGAATTTGAGTCTGAATTATCATCACTAGAATCACTCATTACTGCATCTGCACTTTTATCTTTAGCCTACAAGACAGTGCATGGATAAAAGATGAAAGATAAAAGCAGTGAGTAAAACTTGAAACTGGATGAATGAATGTGCATCGCAAAGAAAAGTCCGTATTGGAGTTTCCAGAGAAATTCTGGAGATGTGATGATTGTACAGTGCAATACAATACATAAAGTTGTGCATCAAGTATCAAGATGTGCGTGTGTCTGTATGTGTGTGTGTGAGTGAGTGATGCAAGTGAGGCGGGTTGTCATGGGAACCTTTGAAGTTTTTTCCGAGTCCATTCCCATTCCCCTCTCTCCGCTCCTCTTTTTCGCAATCTGATAAAACCCTTTTACATCCCGAAATTCCACACACAAGAGCACAAGAGCAACTCGAATGTACAATATGTACGAGATGCGTACGAATCTACAACAAAATGAGATATAAGATGAAACAGAAGATGGAACCAGGAAATTGGACTAGAACTAAAACTAAAACTAGAACCATTCCTCACATTTGAATACTTTCAAATACTTTCTGTTTCTGTATTTCATTCCGAGCCCCATATCTTACATGTTTTATATTTTATATTATGGGAAATGGATATAGTTGTATCAACAGTACAATCTACATGCATCTTTTAGTTTACTTTTTACTCTTTTGGATTTTGGATGCACTCTTTCTCCTTCTTTTCCTGGGGTTTCTGTCTCTTCCATTCCATTTCCATTCATTTTATTTGTCTACTTATACTTCAAAAATGTTTCAAAAGCTCCATAAACTCCGTTTTTGTAGTTTGTAGGAAGAATTGTGATTATAAAAGATGTAAATATTTTTTAAAAAAATACCTGATCGATATGATCCGATTCATAGATCATGAATACAAATTAAGAATTCAAATGACATGGAGGAATTTATTATGTAAATTCACGTTTGTATTAATAATAAAGATCAATGACATGAAAAATATCTCTAGATTCTAGACTCTAGGCTCTAGAACATGTAGATTGTAGATACTCGAAAGTTACAGTAACGGTTGCATAAAAAGTTTCCTCTTTCACTTTTTATTGATAAATAACTCTGAGTCCTCTCATCCTTTCATTTTCAGTGCGTATAGATTATACATGATATAGATATAACTTAAAGTCTAAAGTGTACACTGTTGAGTCATGGAGCGGGATCGAGAGTCGAGAATCGAGACATTCTTTATTTAACAAATTTGAGTTTTCCTTTGTGCTCTCCTAAATCTTCTTAACTACACATATTTTTCAGGAAGGCAGCAGAGCTTAGACGTTAAACACAAATTATTTGTCTCGCTACTCTATACTCTATACATTTATCGATACTCCTGTTTTGTGTTTTCTTGTGTTGTAGGTCGATTTAGATTTTGAGATACCTACTCCTTTTTTATAAATATCCTCTAAACTATCTGCTATCTAAACTACAAAGTTTTCTACCGTTTCTTTTTTACTCTTCTTATTTTTGTATTTTATTGAGAATTTCAGTCATTTTGAATGTGTATATATTTATTTTCCTGTCGGGTTCATGTACTAAGATCTTTTTACATGTTACTTGTACCTTTTACATTTTGAGAATGAAAAGGGAACGGGAAAGTAAAAGGGAAAAAAAATCCAGACTTAGAAATGTAGACAACAAAGGAAAGAAAAGGAATGGGAAGGGTTGAGGTTGTTGGGATATGTACAAAGTACGGAATATAAAATACAAAATACAAAATCACCCAGTTGCGACAGTCTTCATAGAAGAAATCAAAGAAAGAGAAAGGAATGGAATGGCATCATACGGATGGGATTGAAATAGAATGTAGAATGTATCTTTTTCATTATCATTATTATTGTGTCAGTCGCATGCAGTCTGTCTCCTTCTTTCTTTCCTTCTTTCTTTGTGAAGCTTTCCTACGGATTGGATTTCTTTGAGACCTCTCCATGTAATTTTCTTTTCGATAACTTTTAATCTTTGGACTTTGACTTTGAAAATAAAGTCACTTCTTACGACATATGAAATACGGAATACAAAATACAAAACACAAATAGAGCACAACAGGGTCTTCCAGTTTACATATACGATATACGTAAAACGGAGAATAGTCTAATCTTTTCTTCTCCCTTGGAGTTTCTCTCTCAACTAAAAATAATAATATTACTAAGGGAAATTCTTGAGTCTTGAGTTGGATTTTGTCCAGAGTCTAGAGTCCAGAGAGAAAGTGAAACTAGTTGACTTTGACTTTCGATTCGATTTGATTTGATTGTACAATGGAAACCCCGAAAACATGTCCAGGTTGATTCAAAATTCTTTGTGGAAAGTTTCTTTGAAAAGAGCTTTGAACAAATCACAAATGACGCAAGGAGATGACAAACGGAAAAGGACGAAACAGCAATAACAGCAGGAGAGAGGAGAGTGAAAGCAACATATGTGTTTTCTTTTTATTCTTTTTGTAGTGGAGAAATTGACGTAGATTGTAGTTTGTACATTTAAGAAAGAAACAAAAAAAATTATTTGGTTTTTGAAACTGATGGACAATGGACAAAAAATTGAAGATTATATTAAAAAACTTTGAGGACTAAAAATATTTCTGTATTTATATTTTATTGACTTTGGTTATTTAAGACTAAATTTTTTGGCTGGAACTCGGAAAAGGTATGATATACATTTGACGGAGAATGGTCAAGGGTGACAAGCGGAAGAGGCGTGTGGCTCTTCCTGAGTTCTTCATTTTGAAGTCTATGAATATTTCATGAATTGTAGGATGGGTCGTTGATTTTTCATTTCATTTCACATGTTTTTCTGTTTTTCTTGTCCCTCCAATACCTCAGCCGTTGGACGATGATGTTGATTTTGATGATGAGTGTCGCATGTGGCATGGAAAGACATGAAATGACATGACACGATGTGACAGGACAAGAGTCGGTTCTTTCTATTTAGCCTTTGTAGACTAGAGGCCGTGTGCACATGTATTTTATGCAGTATGACTTGAGATGAGAGATAAGAGCAAAGATGATTATCATGAGTCTATTCCTATTCGTATTTCTATTCGTATGCACATGGAAAGAATACTTTGGGAAATATTTGATTGTTGAAATACATCATACATGTACAGATAAAACAATATATCACTATAAAAGTCCGTCCTTTTTATTGTGAATCTAGAGTTTAGAATCTAGTCAAAAGTTTCATTAGATTTCTCTCTTTGTGTCCGTGATGTGTGCAGAGTACAGAGTACAGAGATGAAGATATAGAGTAAATGGAAAGAGATGGTGATGCGATATGATGATGATGATGATGATGGCTGACTGACTGGCCGAGCCGAAGCCCAATGTAAAGTAATGAAATGAAAATGTTAGTATTGGGAGGAAAAGTTGTTGGTGGTTGGTGGACGGACGGTCGTGAGAGAAAGTGGAAAGAGTCGAGTCTCCTCCTCTTTCTCTCTCTTCCTCTCACTAACTCTCGCTCTCTCCTCTCCTCAGAGATCAATAAATTCTCAAAATTCGGTCCAGCGCGCATTCCAATTCTGCATCTCCTTTCCTCTTCTGCTCTTCACTCGCTCTCTCTCTCTCTCTCTCGTGTTTACTTCCATACTTTTGCTGTTGCTTTTACTTTTACCCTCTCAATCTTTTTGTACAATTTCAACGCATTTGGCTCTTGTTCTGACTCTTTCTCTTGTCTAGCATATCATTATGTACAATGTACATGAATAAATATTTCCCAATATACTTGTTTTTCTATGATGAATGAGTGAATGTGCCGTCTCTGCATAATCTTTATTATTATCATTACCATTAGAATTCGTCTATACTCTTGTTCTTGTCCTTGCCTCGTCCAGGATGAACTTGGAGTGCAGAGACAAAATGAAATGTGTACAGTAGAAAGTAGTGGATGGTTAATGGCGATGAGGATGATGATGAGGACTATATTTTGTGTATCGGCGGATGGAGGGTGGAGGATGATGACGATGATGATCTTATTCTTCCAGCATGGCTGCACATTGGTCAAAGGCTTTGCGGCAACTGTTTGCTATTACAGTCGTCCCCGTCATTCTGCATCTCTCTCTTTCTGTATCCGTGTGTGTGTATTTTTCCATAATATTATATTCAGTTTGGGAAGGGAAAACACGGGCAATGGATTTCACATTGGATTTTCCTCCGCTCCCTCCTTCAAGTTTCCATACTCCATACTCCGTATTTCATGAATGTGTATGAATTTGATATTTAAGGCAAGTGTAATATTTTGTGAGTTGCTTTGCTGCCTCCGTGAAATACAGAATGTACATGAGGATGAACCATAGTTGTAGTTGGAATGGGAATGGAATTCACAATGTGTAGACTTGAGCAATTGGAATGGAAGACTAGTGAATGTGAATGTGTGTACTCTCAGTCACATACTTGAAGGAGCCGGGCAAGTCAAGTTGAAGCATTTGTCTCTGTGTGTACTTGTGTGCTGTGTACATTGAAGCACGTTGTAGGTTGTTGTTATTCACAAATTGGAATTTCATGCTCGCATGACTTTGGATATGATGATGACGACGATGATGATGATAATGTTGATGCGAAGGAATATCTGCACTGTGCTCTTGCATAATATTTGAAAAGGTAGTCTGTCAGTTTCCTTTTTGCAATTCACATACGATGATGACGATGATGATAATGATGATCAGAAAACGGAAAGGAGGAACCGAATTGACGATGAGAAAATAAAAGACAAGGTTAAAAGAATGCCGGCGAGTACTAACCGAACCGAACAGAATAGAAAATAGAAAATGGAATGGCAAACCAAACAAGGGATAAAAAAAGAGAAAGAGAGAAAGTTGAATATTCTTGGTAAAAATATGGATACACAGTACATAATACGATAGAAATAATAATAATAATAATGGGTAATGCACATACATTTTGTACACTACACATTTTATTTGATGTATCGAGTATGGAGTATTGAGTATTTTGTCGTGAAGGATTTACAATGGGCGGGGAAGAGACATTCAAAAAGTGCACATTGTACATTGTGCTTTGTACATTGGGCAGCTCTCTAGTCTCAAGTCTGAAGCATCTTGAAATTGTAAATTCAAATAGAGTACAAAGTACAATATTTGAAATTCCATGTCAAGTAGGGTTACGCTTTCTCCCTCTTTTTTATTTTATCCTCATCTTTTCACATGCTCAACTTTGGATCTTTGAACCTTTTAAACTTTGAAACACCGCCATCGACATGAATCGAAAAAAGGGGGAAATGTAAGACAGAAATTTGGAGACTCTCTACTCGATATTTGATACTCGATTCTTGGTACTTTGTACTTGATCGAAAATGGAAAGGAGAAAATGCTCAAAACTCAAAATGTTGCACGGTTTTCCTTTTCCGAAAGTTGAATACATTATTAAATATTATAAAAAATACCACCACTATTTTAAACATGTTCTTTGGCTTCTGTATTCTGTATGTTACTTACCTGTGAGCTTGTGACTTTGTGACTTGTGATTTATAATATTCGTGATGGATGATGGAATTAGTGGTGTAAAAGTGTTGGGCAAGGTGTGTCACCATCAGGATTCACTAATCAGGATGAGACAAAATAAAAACAAAGGGTACAAAAAATTCGAGTGATGGCTCTACGTGTGAATTGCATTGTATTTTATTGTATTGCCTTGTGAATTGTGATACTTTGTAATTTGTAATCAAATGAATTGAAATTAATCAGGGAGGGACCGACTTTCTTCTTTTCTTCTTCTCTGGTTCAAAACATTGAGCATTCCAAATTCAAAACAGAAAAGTATTATCTATCTACTCTACTCATTTCATACAATGCCATACGATGCCATTCCATTCCATAAGAATGTAACATGATTTGACTGAGTGACTTTTATAATCTCAAAGAAAAATGAGGATGAGAAGGGAGAATGAAGAATGGATGAAGAAGGATATTGAGAAGGTGTCACAATAATCCGTCACCTTTTTATCACAAGGGCGGAGTGTTCAAGTGTTCAAGAGTTCAGAGTTCCATGGCTTTTAGTTATTCTTGTATCCGTTATGCATTATGCATTATGTACTACTCTCACTCACATTATGTATGAGATGGAAGAGCTATTTATGTATTTATGTATTTGTATTTTAGGGAGCGAGCGAAGCGAGTTCCCCTTATTCTATCATGTTGTCTGTCTGTCTGTCCGTCTGTCTGTTCTTTTCACGGTTCCAGCCAAACGGCTTA
>JABASP010000242.1:0-65059 GCA_019776565.1 Sminthurinus signatus
CAATGCACACTTTTAGTCTCAAATCTCAACTAGTGTAGAATTTCGACAAAAGAAAACTAAAATTTCATATTTTATTTATAATTTCGTCATCTTGTTATATGTTGTACACCGAACGGCATTACCATAAAACAGCATAGAATCTATAGTCTATAGATAATTTTTGCACCATGCATTTTCAAAATCCAGAGATTAACAAGGATTTTGCAATCTTTTTGCATTAAATAATCCAACCATTGTTGAAACTTTTATCACGGAACTTAAAAATTAAGCTTGTCATATTTTTTATAGGCTCAATTGACAACCACTCACATTTATCTATTTCATTCTCATTTTTGCAAATGGTGCGGATCTGAAAGCTAACTGAAGAAGATTGTTTTCGTTTTTCATAACCTTTGTGAACAAATGGCAAACGGACATGATTATTTGCACATTTGGTTGTCAGGTTTGTTATTATCTAAAGTTTATAGTACGATTTGAACTGCATAAATGTAAAAAGCTGAAGAGAGTGAGGAAACATTGCTCGTTTATCATCATTTATCATGTACTCTGTTAAATTTTCCTTTGGTCTTTGTATTTTGTATAACGTGTTTGAAATTCACGATTTCTACCATTATCAACATTTAGTCCATTGTAACTTGAAAATCAAGATGAATGGACCGAACTCTCAGTCGTAGTTGTAGTCATACGCACTTGTGAGGACAATGCAAGTAAACTTGTACATAAAATATATACAATGGTCAATACAAATACAATGTCGTTTGAAGATTAAAGTATGAAGAGCAACGTAGAAACATTCAAGTTGAAACTTTTTCATGTACACACAAACTCCATAATCTACAAACTACGAACATAGACTTTGAATTTTGAATTGTTCCTCAAAGTCCCTCATGATGTGGTGCATAAATTGAAAATTGGAAATGAAATTGAAAATGAAATGAGGACAAAACTGGAAGTGCTCCTTCTTTGTTATTCATCATAATTCATAATTCATAACAGACAAATCTACTAATGTATAATGTATATGGACTGTGTGTTGTGTGATGAGCTTTTAAAGAAGATAGCATTCATGATTAGTATTTTAGTGGAACACGATACAAAGAAAAAGCAGAAGATTCTTCATGATATTATTATTATTCATGTAGAAGGATGATCAAGTTCATCACTATCATTACCATCATCAGTTTTCAGTTCTAGATGCTAGATAGATGCATCATTTTTTTTATTGTACTGGACTCGTCAACTTAATCATCATCATCATAACCATAACCATAATCACCGTAATCATATTATATTATTATTTGCCTGTCAAGTTCTAATACTTGAACGTGTCATTACAATTATTATCAATCAAGTACAATTACATCTTTGGCTCATCTATTCTTGGTTCTTGATTCTTGAGCTTCGCTATTCATAAATGGCAAAGCTCCCGTACTAACAATCTCCAACCTTCAAAAGCTCAAGCAAACAGTACAATGAGCTTTTTACTTGATAATTTTTTTGAACATTCTCTTTAAACTACAAATAAAAATGAGCCGGATAAATCCATTGAAATAGGAAAATAAAACAAATGTATGCAATCACATCACTTTTTGTTTGATACTGATTAGTGATGACTTTGGTGATGTCTTGATCATGAGAGAGATGATTTGAGATTTGAGTATCTATGAAGAAGACAGTGAGAAATGCCATTGTCAAGTCTAATTGAAAGTGTCCAAGTGTCTAAGTGTCGACTCATGTTCATTGACAACTGACAACTCTCTCACCAAATCTCACAATTCCCAGTATGACTAAACATGGATTGATTAATAAAAGTGAGTTTGTACATTCTACAATAAATTCTGCATGTCTTTAAATATCCCTTGTCTATTTACTATATTTACGATCTACGCGTGTCATGTCTCTCTATCCTCGATATCTCTTCTTCAAATTTATTATGAATTAAAGGCATAACTTACATCTTGCGATAGAATCTAGACGAAAAATAAACATTGAGTCATTGGTCAACCAAACTCTTCAACTCCCACAAGCTCAAAAGTGCACTTAATCAGAATTTCATGTTTGTTTGGATTTTGAACACAATTGCTATAAATGATACAGTTCTGAGTTCTGACATCCCAATGTTTCTTGCCGTTGTTCTTTTCTCTTTCCATTTGTTCGCTATGATACTTTGTTCTTTATTCAACCCTAAAGTGATCAACCATCAAGCGTCAAATATGCTGAATTATTACACTTGATTGTACACATTACACATTACATATTGTATAATCTGTATCAACTTCAACTCACATCAGCAAAGGTAGACAAACGTGTGTTAATAGTAAATACTAAATACAAAACGTATTTAGATTTAGACAGAATAAATTACAACAATTAACAATTAAACATTAACTCCTTTGGTGGACATGACAAGAACACGTTTAATGAACTATTAATGACTCCCAATGTACATCGATTACATTACTCTTGTTAGCAACCATATGCAATATGAAATAGAATAATATTACATGTGTCCTATGCATTATTTACTCTATCGTCTATTTTAAAACGAGGTATAAATACTAAATACGCACTCCAAAGTTATGAATAGAAACATACTCATTTCTCATTAACATTGAGACTTGAGAATTGATGAGGAAGAAACAAGTTCATGGAAAATGAAAAATTCCATAGAAAACAAAATACAATGTATTATAAATTAAAATCAGTGGCTCCATTTAATTCGTGCCAGTGAGCGTGTTTGTATCAAATATCGAGTATGGAGTTTTGAATTTGGAGTGTGGCAAAGTTGGAAGATTTTAATATTTCGAAATGTTATTATCCTTCATGGATTGGATTGGTCGGCTTCTTTTTACTGGTTTATTTTGGTCTATCGTCTATCTTAATGGAGCATTTTGAGAAACAAGTATCAGTATAATAAAAGAGGACAAACAAGAGACATTAGCTGCTCATTATCCATTACGCATTTCAGATTTCAGTTTTAGTCGTTAAAGTGAGAGGAACGAGAACTACAACGAGAATGAAAGCTATAACAGATGATGCTGATGACGAGAGAGCAGAGTTCAAATATTGATATGATTTAGGAAAATATTATTTGGAGCAAAAAAAGTGTATAAAATTGGGACACATCTGACAATCATATACAGTACACGCGAACACAGATTTGTAAACACGTAATATAATATCTGTAATAGCTCATAGTGTAATGAGTAATGATACAACAGATAACGACAAGAAAATCAATATACAAATACATCAACACACAAGATACAATACACAAGGAAAAATTAAACAGACACTTTTACCTTTTAGCATTTAATGACAGTCTCTTTACTCTGTACTCTCTGTAGACACTCTACACTCTACACGCATTACATTTAGCACTACAAATAAATTACAAACGTCCTGAACTCTACAAGTCAAATCCTTGTTAACTCTCCTTTTGGTTTTGGTCTATTTGTTGGTTAGTTAGAGTTGACTGTTTTGTGTCTTGTATCTTGTGTCCACGTCAGTCCGTGTGACATAATGAAAAGTGGGTCATCAGTCATCGAATGAATATCCTAAAGCCTTCTCAATCTGCATCTATCTACATTCTACATACTACATACAGATATATTCTGCAATCTCAAAACCCAACTAAAACTCTATCTCCTATCTTTTGCTCATACATTGTACAGACTACAGACTACAGACTTTATTTACATTGTTAGAGTTGTAATAATAGAAATTGGTAGAATAAAAGAGAAAGAGAGAGGTGAATTCTCCTCATGTTTACATGTTTACATTTTCCATTATTACACTTTACACTGTAGATTGTATTGACAGTACTTATAATAAAAAATAAAAATAATGCTTCTAGTGCTACTGCTGCCGCCGCTGTTTTTTGCTTTCTTCCTCTGTAGACACCTACTTCAAAGATTTTACGTATTTAGACTAGCCCAGAGATCAAACGAATTTCAAATGAAATCGAAAGGGTAATATTCAATATTGCCAAAATCTCTCTCTTTTTATTTTTAATTGTCGATACTTGATACTCGATATTCGATATAAACATTGCAATTTCAATTTGATGAATGCAATCCAAATCAGCAGGTGAATTGACAATTGACTGTTTCTCTTTCTCTTCCTTTTCCATTGTGAATTGTAAATTGCATTTGTGCACTTGGTATTAGATCTTTGGCTGTGGTTATGCAATTTCAATACAAACAGATACTGATAAATGGATAGGTAATAGGTAAACAGTAAACAGTGTTTGGAATGCACATTGTACAGGGAAAGATTGAGAGAAACTCCTACGGTTTCACAGTTTGTAAATGAGTGGTGCTCCGAGCTGAAAGAAACTGAAAGGTGACATGATCATTACACGTTCATCCATCTAGTCATCTCTCTCTCTCTATCTATCATCTACTGATATATCTAGCATCTATAGCTATCCTCATCCACCGTCCATGTGGGATCCCGCGTTAAAACACAAAACACGAGAGTTGAAATGAATCATTATTATGGCAAAAACATCCCATGTTACATTACACAAGCTTAAAACAAAACGAGAGAAGTAGAATTACAAAACTGTAACATTTAAATTAATTGTATTTTTTTGTCTCTATCGTTGTACATCATCATTATTATTATTATCATCATCATCATCGTAGACAACCCACACACTGAAATAAAAACTTGTGCACCATATTCAATATGAAATATAAATTGTACATTGTACATTGTCCATACATACGTGTTTAAATTGACGTGTGATACTATTATTCACATTCATATTATGATGATAATGACTGTTATATAATAATAATAATAATCTTCCTTTTTTCTTTTTTTTTCTTTTGGCTTTTGCTTTTTGTTCTTCTCTCACTTGCAACTTGCAACTTTGTTACAAGTCGTAAGTCATAAGGTATTCAGTATTCACACATCTCCCTTTCTCATTCCTGTCACTTTTGAAATTCCACGTGCCTCATCATCATCCTCAACTTGTAAAACTCATAATGAAGCCCACAAAACACTGAATTCAAATGGAATAAATGGAATTTTTGTATTAGTGCACAACGATCTACGATGCTTCATCCTTTTCCTTTTAAATGGAATCACAACATGTAACATGTAATAATATAAAAGCTTAAAACTCAAAACTCAAAGCTCAAAACTCATTGGATTTAGGAGTGTAAAGTTTTTAACCATACTTGTCGAAACCTCTCAAAACCAAAACAAAACAAACCAAACCAAAACGGACAAGACAACAATAAGTAACAAGTATATTAATTTTATGACTTTTTGCAGCTTGCAACGTGCAGTGTGAAGTTTAGAGTGTGGAATATGGAATATGAAAATAATAAAAAGAGGCATTCAAACTCTTTTGACTTTGTGCATGATTTCAAAAGATGACCAAAAAATTTGGATTGGATTTTTTTACATATATTTCTTCAAGTCTGGTCTAGTCTAGTTTGTTCAAGTATTCACATCACACATTACATATTACATATTAAAAATCCCTTGTGTTATCTGTACGTATAATTATTTGTATTCACTATTCACGTGTACATTTTTTTATAGTTTGTTAGGAATTTGAAATTTGGGATTTGGAATAGGGCATATTGTGTGCAAAAAATATATTACAATTTCCTATATGTATAATATCACATATATATACTTATATACATTTTAATTTATAATACAGTAGAATAAAAAGGAATTTATAACTAACCAAGCGGTCCAAGACAGAAGACAGAAGCCCAAGACAAGACAAGACAAACAATCGCATAACACGTAGTGCACGCACTGAAACAAAAAAAACAAAAACAAAAACACAAAAAATAAAACAAAAGTTGAGAAAAATGTGAAATGAATTTCATTCAATTATTTTTTTTAATACATAAGTATGTTCAATGTTCATGCAGTACAAATCTTCAAGATTCAACATTCAACATTCAAGACTCATTGCATTATAATTGCATTGAATTTGCCTACACAGAGAGAAGAGTGATAATGATAAGCATACTGATAATGATGATTATCTTTATTCTTTATGGGTGTATAGAGTACATGATTTGGATGAAAATGATGAGTCTCAGACCTGACTTGACTGATTACCAACTCTTCAGCATTCAGAATTCAGCATGAGCGTAATTGAGTAGACTACTAGCTAATTGTAAAAAAAATTAAATGAGAATAAAAGCAGAGCAGAGTAGATTCATACATAAAATCACATTATCCCAATTTCACTGAAACAACCCAAAAAAGACAAAGAGCAAGAAAATATTATGTACGAGAGGATTCTCTGCACGAGTGGAGTGAAGAAGAGTCGAGAGTTGAGATTCAAGTGTGGAGTGTGACGTTCTTTTACATTTTACACTCATGTGCATGGTCAAAAAGGTAAACCACAAAATTATTCCGTAGACTGTACTCTGCGCTCTTTAAATGAATGAAAATGAGGGGAAAATAGACCAAATTCAAAGCCATAGTTAAATGGGTTAGTGATTCAGTTTACTGTGATGTGCTACGGCTATTTGAAAACGTCAACTACTCCAGTTATAATAATAATAATTATTATTATTTCGTAATGCATGTAGAATGTGGAATGTTATCATTTAAAAAAGTATATCAACAATGCTTATTTTATGATGAAAAAGTCTAATGTGAAGAGACTATCTCATCTCATGCTAAAAACTACAAACTACGTACACATTCGTGGAATTACACATTCAAACTCTGTCCAAAATTTTACATAATATGTAATAATATGTATTTATATGATTTAAATACCTTTTGCACATTTACCATTTACACAATCCAATCCTCGCCAAATACATGAGATATTTTTTATCATTCGTTATTTGTTATTCATTACATGACAAATCCAAAATCCACCATCCAAAATGAGCCCAATCAAAATTGAAATTTGAATTCCAAACCCAATCGACAGATCCACAGTCCACAATCCACAGACGATTAAATGATTAATAAATTTTTATTAGTGACTGAGCCAAGGGAAAAAAACTATGAAGATGAAGACTTTGTGTAATACTTTCCCTTTTATTTAAGCCTACGCACGAATTTCTCATTTGGATTTGTTCAAGTTGTTGTCTGTCTGTGCAACGAATGAACGATCTATCTATCTACTATCTACAATCTTAATCCAAATCCACGTCCATTCGCATGTGTATGTAATACGTAATATGTAAAGCATTTTGTATTATTATTACATATTATTATTATTATTTGTAGCGTGTACGAGAGTGAACAATTTTTGTCGTCATTTTGTATTGGTGACATATATAAAAAAAATTGCACCTCCTCCTTCTTTCTTCGTCTAATTCGTATTCGTATTCGTATGCACTACGGTTGCATCAAGTTTTGCAGCTTAAATAGTAAATACAAAATAGTAAATGTATGGGTACAATCTAAAATTCTTCTTTCAATCAACATTCACATCAAATTAAGAGGAAAACATGCGACAGGATTTTTATGACATGACTGTGATGTGACTGTGTTCTGAGTTGTGATGCTACTCCCATGAGAATTAACAATTAGAATTAGAATTTGCAATGCAAATTCAAATTCTTAATGCATTTCAGATAGCAGGACAGAGGACAGGAAATCTCTCTGCATTCACTTTTCATGCGGAAGAATGTATATTTTTGACACATAAAAATAAAAGGAGCAACAAACAATACTTAAATATTGTAAGAATATTACATGGTGTTTTTATGCAAGTTTTCAGACGTAAATATAAAAAAAATACAACATACAACATGTAATTGTTACTTTTTGAAGAGGCCTACATAATATTTTCTGTGTACTTTACACTGTTTTGTATTTTGTATTTTTATAGTGATTGTGATTGTAATGGTCACTTTTTGAGTGTAAAATGACGATAAAACTTCCTTGATCTCACACAATGTACAGAGAGTATGCAATATAATAACAATAATAATAATCCTGTTGAAGATCAGAGTACCAATTCATTTTGTAACAGATCATCACAGCACACATAAAATGTAATAACATGTAAAATGTCTGTGAGGAAGGACAGTCAAAGACAAAAAGTACAAAATTTGAAATGGCAACAACCAACAACGAACAAAGAACAACGCAGTTTATCTATAGAACTGTAGAACAAAAGTATTGATGGATAGAATACAGAATGTAGAATGTAGAAAGAATCATTTCATTTTTTATTTTTTATTCTTCATTCTCATTCGTTCAATTTACTATGAAAACTATCGTACAAAGTATAAAGTGCCATTCATTGTTACTTTATTCTTTATGTGACCATTTTGGCATGTTTTACGAGCTTTTGATTTTGATATGAAATCGAATGGTCATCTTCATCATTTGTTCTTCATGGCTCATCGTTAATGTTAATAAGTAAATATTATGTATGTTGCACACATTGTGTAGATGGTAAATGTGAGGAGTAAAGAGTAAAAAGAGTAGTAATGAGAATGATAATGAACGACTCCAAGGTAAATTAAAAAATAGTACAAAAATGCATCAGTACATAACAACAAACAACATTCACTCCCAATCCTGTAAAGAGGAGTCATTGAAAAAGAATGGTAACTTGTGGTCAGTAGTCACAAAGTTGATTGTACATTGTACATAGTTTGTACATTGCACCATCCAAAATAACAAGACATGCACAGTCCAAAACATTTGTAATAAGTTGTACATTGTACATTGTGAGAATATTAAACGAAAAGGATGATAAGCTTTATCCTCAAAATCAGTCCTCATTATGCATGTTTAGTTTTTATTGTTTTATATCATATTTCCTTTTAATAATCTAAGGTAATTTGTAATTTGCATACATGAGAAATGACAAGAGGACTGTACTAATTTGTTTTCAATCCCAGCATCTTTCACACTCGTCTAGAGTCTAGAATCTAACCTTGCTACCTGATAAAAGACGAGTTCTTACACTTTGTTTTAATTCCAGGATCTTACCTAAATTACATGATCTTTTTTTGCTACCATTGGCAACGACAAACGACAAATGTAATATGTAGTATTTTATAACTTTGAATTACGATACTTTAGTATCCTCATTATTCCATTTAATCATATCTAGATTCCAGATATGATCAGAATGGATGTTTTATTATACAAACCATGAAATAAAATGTGCCCCTTTAACATTTTATTTTTATTCCATTTTTGTACTATTTTTCAAAAGCTGTGATGAATGGATTGTCACTTGTCTTTTGTCATAAAATAAAATTTTACATCACACTTCATAAATATTTCATATACGATTATTCGATATAAACCACAATCCACCATTTGGCCTCATCTAGAAAATCAAAGAGGAAACAAAATAAACCTTCTTATTTTCTTTTATTTCATGTTCATTTTTTTATTTTGTGCATTGAAAACGGGAAATAAAACGACTGTAATTTTTTAACAGCATTTAAATAGTGCAAAATGTACAATGTACAACAGTCAACAGTACAAGAGGAAAGAACTGTCCATTTCTACTACAAAAAGATGCACTAAATTTTGGACACATGCCAAATGCCAAATGTCAATCTTTCCACATCATTTTCCTTCTACAACCTTTCATTTTTCATTTCATTTCATTGTACAATATCAAAGCCATTAATTCAAAGGTACAGGACACTATACCGTAGAAACTAGAAACTAGATACTGATCATATTAAGATTCACTTTGTCAAGATTCATTCTCGTTGCATACGTGAATAATGAATACGGAATATGATTGACTTTGACTTTATCATCAATATTCATTTCATTTCAACTTGCATACATTTGAAAGCTGTACATTGTACATTGTACAAAGTACAAACGTAGTATTTACTTAGTCCTGACTCCTGACATAAAAATACTTATCATTTCTGTCAATACGCATCCATTCAAAGACTTGAGACTCGAATAGACTCGACTTGACGATGATAAGACGAGAATGAAAATGAAAAGGAACGTGTGTCTTGTCTCGTCTCATCTCGCCTGCCTTATGTGTAACCATAAGAATGAATGAATGGATGAATGAAAAATTCCTTTAGACTTTCCCTTGCGTTGAAATTGAATTGAATCGAAACTCTGATAAATACCGGATTGTACTGCGTGTATGCACAATGCACAAACCGTAGAACATAGTCCGTAGTTTGTAGAATGCGTGCTGTACACACAATTGAAATAGAAATGAAAATTGAAACGGTTGAATCCAATTGAAGATTGAAGTGCATGTGCGAATAAACAGATAAACTGCACTCATCTTCACATCTTCGCAGTTCTACAATCTCAATCTCAATGGCTGTAGTACAAGTTTGTACACTGTTGAATTTAGTATTGCTTGTACTTTGTATTTCCAATGCCAACAAATAGAATCTTCACTGACTATTTTTCATTCTGTTTATGTGTAGTTTATACTGCACACATTCATACTTCATACAGAGTGAATAGTGAATAGAGAATACATAGTGTACTTTTTAAGTATAATCATGATTATTATTGTTATATTATTATTATAATGCTCTTTAAGACGAACGAACGCCCTCACCGGCCTACATCGTGCTACACTTCTCTCCTATGTACAAAGTTGAATCTATACATACACAAATTTAAAAGCTACAGCTCAAACTTTAGCTATAGCTTGTAAATGTATAATTAGAAATCATAAATCATACTCACTTTTGTCCAAGCTCCAAACTTCAGACTCCAAACTCCAAGCTCAACTGTACAAACCAACCATGTGCATTTTACAATTTTACACATGTCAATATCCCTCATAATTGTAGTAGGATAATAAGATTAATAACAAACCACTCACTTTTATAATCTGCATTTTATAATTTCATACACAATACACCGTACACAAGGAGCTTGAGCATTTTCATGACGCATGGACTTTTCCTTTCAAATCCTTAAATACATGGTTAATATGCAAAAAATATTCGCACTATTGCAATTTTCAAATTGTAAACAAGTTGTTATTAATGTGCACTGTATTTATTGCATAGTTTATTTATTATTTATTATTTTTATTTATTATGCTTGACATACACTTTCCTTTATTTATTTTTTTGTTCTGGAGTCTGGAATGTGTTCAAGAGATGAATGAAGAATGGAGAATGCCGACTGAAGAATGATTTCATCAGATAACAGAATAGAACAAAGCTGTATTCTGAATACTGATTTCAATTTCAATCCTATTCACTTGTGCTGATTCTCGTTAAATTTGTATCAATAGTTTAATGAAGTGGCTGAACTTGGAAAAGATAAAAATGTGTGTGTAATAACTCATTCTTCTTTTGTTCTGGGTTCTGGATATCAAATAGTACCAAATATCAAGTACCAATAGGAATGAGGGCAATATAATATGTTTTTATAGGAATTTGAACTAAAATCGTAAACTTTTTTTCTGACCCTAGTCCATAGTCTACAATAATAATACTGATAAAGAATAAGCTCAAACATCAAAGCTTAAAGCTCAATAGAATGATAATTGTGTGGATTGAATGAACACTGAACACTTTTATTAAAATTCATGCACAATTCCATTCCATTTTTATAAACATAAGGACGAATGCATAATGCATAGCCCATATTCCATAGTTTGTAGTACAGTAGAAATATATTATTTAGTGTTTGGCAGTATATTTAATATTTAAGTATAGAAAAGTAATAAAATAACATTCCATTAACAAGTCGTTCCTACTTGTAATTCATAATGTAATAAGTCATGAACATGACATGATGTGTACAATGTACAATGTAAAGTGTACTCATTACACATTTTGTATATTGTATTGTGTCCGATGTTCAAACATCAATAAATAATAAATAATGAATAATAATACGAAATCATTGTTTTGTTACTACTTACTGCTTACTGCTTGTTTGTAGTTTGTAGTGTGCATTGTATTTTTGTATAATATTTTGTTTAAAAAACTATTTAAACGTTTTATAGATTAATGGTCAGACATTTTGATGGACACAACGTGAAGTAGATTTCAATTGCTTGGATGCTTTGATTTGTTTCACATGCTTAAAAAAATACCTGAACATTGGTAATAAGAATGCAGAATGCAAATATACAATGCAACAAAACATCCCGTTTGCTGTGCAGCTAAAAACTAAAAGGTAGTTTGTATACTTTTCAATATGCACGGCGGTTTCAAGTGGAAAAATGAAAATGAAAACAAAACAAGAGGAGAGTCATGAATTTATTTACTCTGTACTCACACTCACACTCGCACTTACACACACAGTGGGTAACCAGTGCAAACAGCAATTAAAGTGCCTACTCATGTATTTACTATTTACAGAAATTTACACGTATTCCCTCTTTCCACGTTTCATGATGGCGGTACTCCATTTGAGAATGGTGAAATACACAATACACCATACAGAGTGTATGAATTATTGAAATTGAAAATGTGTTTACAACTTAATTATCTTCAATGTTCAAAATGCTCAGTGTTCAGTGTTCAGCTACATGCATTTTTAATTCACATCACTCACGTGCTCTTCGTGTTTTTGTATTATTATAAACTTTTTTTTAAAAGTTTACTGGTGTTCTGATCCTGATTTTGGTTTTGATTAGAGTCTAGAGTCTCCATCATTTAAAATAAAAACAATTTTCTTCAATTTAAAACCAAAATGCACAATGCACAAATGTTTTTGAGACTGAAGGATTTTTCATTTTACATTTTATCCCCACTCAAAGCTCAAGACCATTAAATAATCACAGAGAATAATTTCTCTTTACTCTTTACTCTTTAGAGAATAGTTAATAGTTAATGGAACCGATAGTATTGTTTTCATGATTGTTTTATGATGTTATAAAATTCTATTACGATTAAAATGTCAAGTATGTACAATGTACATGATTAGCAAGTTTAAAATGTACAACTTTTGATATACATGAAATAAATAGAGGAACACATGATACATGATGCGTCATAATAAATACTGAGTACTAAGTACCAGTTACGAGTCCATACACCCTACAATTAACAATTAATACTGTTTTATGTGGAATCTGTACATTGTTAATTGCACCATTTTGCATATGTGCATAACATTTTGATTTTTGATTTTGATTTTTGATTCAAAGGCTCTTTCTCTCTCTCCAGACACGTCAATTGCATTGAAGTTCAGTATTTCACTGTAAATAGCCGCAAAAATTTACAGTGTACAGTGTACAAGTTGAGCAGTTTTTATTGCAATCAAGAAAGTGCAGCACACAGAACACAAAACAGAGAACGGATAATGCAGACATTAACAAACACTAAAGTATAATTTAGAATGTACATTGCATGTTCTATGTTCTCTTGTATTTCTCTACGAAAGAACACAGAACAACAACTAATCAATAATATGAGAGGCATTATTATTATTATTAGTGCTATTATCATATTACAAAGGTAGTGGTAACAATCACAGCAATCAACGAAACACTGAATGACTGAGTGAGTGAGTAAACTAACTAACTATGCATTTGGAGCACAATCACATGATCATATGTATGATACACTCACTTTGAGCTTTGAGTCAAGGTTGAAATAATGATACTGATTTGAGGCAGCAGACTCTTCCTTTTTCTGATGCATGTAAACAGCAAATACTTATTATACTTGTGTTTACATTTTACATTTTATACATTACAATTTTGGACATTATCATGTATCATATAACGATTAGGATCAAAAATTTCTATTTCTATTTCTACCTTTTAAAAAAAATCATCCACTTTCATCTTCAACCTTCAACAAAACAAGACGAGACGAGATGAGACAGTTATGAGTGCATAAACATGAGTAATAAGTAATAAGCGTGTTGCATATTGTTTGTATGTAGTTTATTTGTAGTTAGTTGAGATGGAACGACTTTGATATCTCTATCTCTGTTTACTACTTACAACTTGAGACTTGATACATCTTTTTCCTCTTTCATCTTTATAAAAGAAACTGCTGCACTTCTTGGTTTAAATTTAGAATTTAGACTTTAGACTCGATGAAGATTTTCACACATTCATTCATTCAATAAATGAAATGTTGTGAAGCCGGAATCCTACAAAATTAAGACATTTAATCCAACAAGCAACAAGTTTCTATTTTTAATCCCAGTGAAAATACACCTTTAAACACAACTTGAATCTTGGATCTTGATTGCTTATTAATGACTTTAAATAGCAAGTGGATTCAGACATATAATTTATATGTGGAAGGTAAACACATGAGATGTGTGCATAAAATAATAATTACTATTATTATTCTTGATTCTTGATTCCTGATAGAAATTGAAAATTAATCTTGTTCACACTCTTTCTGTACTTTGTACCATTAATGATTTCCATTAGCCAGTGTTAACTGGTAACTGATAAATAATAAATAATAAATAAAAATCCACTTCTCCTAGTCGATTTCTTATTTTTACACATGTACAGTTTTCATTTTTACAAAGTACAAGTACAAGTATTTTCAACTGATTAGAGAGAGAGAGAACAGAAAGAAAAATAAGAATAGAAGAGTGAAATGTGAATGACTAAATGAATGAACGAATGAATGAAAGTGAATTTATGAAAAATGTTTTTCTTTCTTTCTTTCGCTTTCATCTCCATTCTCCATTTGATTTTCCTGTCAGTATTATGACAAAGTTTCTTTTATGATAGAGTATAGAGTATTTTCCTACTATTTTACACTCTATTGCATGAAGCCAATCAAGCTCAAGTAAGTAAGTAGCTGAAAGTTTGAGTTAAGTGTAAAAAAAAGAGTGTTGAAAGCTTCATCATTATTTCATTATTGTTGAAAAGTCTATCTTGTCTTCATAAACATATCTATCGCATTTTTTGATGTATCACGACGTCTGCCTGAGTATTTTTGTATGTATGTATGCTTGTCATTTGGATTTTGCATTCTGTATTCTGCATCCGTGTGTCCATTTGACTAGCTCCTAGTTTCTAGTGTCTAGTGTTGGACATTGAAGTGTGGAAAAAATAGTCATGATATGTAACACGTATACTGTATACATATAAATGCAGTATGAATAAATCATGGCTCACATTAAAAACTAGTAGGAGAATTTTTCTATTTTGGGAGAAAAATTGATATTTGATTACATATACGTATTATTACATCGTTCTGTCGCACCTAATATGAACAAGGAACAAGTGACTCCATTATTATAATTTATAATGGGTAAAAGTTTTGTTCCTTAACTCATTGTCAAAATGAGATACACTGTACAATTTTACACTGTTTACTGTTTACTGATGATGAACATTGAAGTTGTCTATATTAATACTTTTCCACACACGTTTTAAAAGAATGAAAGTGAATGTGTACTTCATACTGCATAATTCATGCAAAAATTAAAAAGTATTTTCATCTTTAAAATCACAAGATTTGTAGGTACACACGATGATATAAAATTAAGATACAAATCAGAGAAGACAGGACAAAAATGAAATGCTTCATATTTTCCTATTCAAGAAAGATGAGATATGAGATGACAAAGAATGTCATACTCAATACTCATACACCATACACGATACACCCTTATCAACTATTTTCATGCTATCCATTAAAAAGAGAAGCTGATGTAAATTTAAAGCAAAATTTCTCCTACACATAATACATACAACATTACAGAGATTGAGTGTTGGCGATTTTTCACACATTATGTAGTCTCTCGTCTCTAGTTTCTTCTTTTAATTTTAATTGAAAAAATATTGCAAATTTAATCAAGGGACCAAAATGACGTTTTTTCCTTCATTTTTGTACATTTACAAATTCCAGTTTGGAAAAAAATGCTAAATTAAGGAAAAGTAAAAAACAAATTGGAAAATGTGAAATTGTTATTGAACTGCTTACTAAAAATTAAGTATAGACTAGACATAATATTATATTATGTATACAAATATTAAAAATGAGAGCATTGACCAATTCCCTATGCTTCTAATCTCTAATACATACTATATTCTAATTCACAATATTTTATTTTTTCTTCATTATCATCAATAGAGAAATTGAGGATTGAGGAGCGTTCGGAAATTACCAGTACTAGTAACTAGTAATAATAATCATCATGACGAGATGACGAACAAACTTTATTTGCCTTTTCTTCCTAACTCCCAACTTCCAATCTCCAATCTCCAATTTACCATTTTAGCTAAACATACATAATGTATAATATCTGTAATACTCCCTACTTTACATTTACTTTGGTCATTTCTCATCGATAATCTGCATTGTCATCAACCTCATCATCATCATCAATATCATTCGCACTCGCCAAAACAAGAACCAGAAATCATACGGTCAAAAACTATCATTTAAAATCGCTATAGGAGATGTAATAACTAATAACAATCTTATACATACAAACATTACACATTATACATTTCGATTTCAATTCGATCATTTTCCAAAGTCCAAATTCCAAACAGCAAAAAGGTGTATGTATAATGTTAATGTATAAACTTGTAAATGGGGAAATGAGCAAAAGAAATAAAGAAATAATAAAGAGAGAGACGCATTGAAGAAATAATGCTGCTGTTGCATGCTCTACTTCACATGTAACATACACAATACACACTACACACATTATACACTGAGGGAGAACA
Organism: Sminthurinus signatus; assembly: GCA_019776565.1. Classification (NCBI taxonomy): domain Eukaryota; kingdom Metazoa; phylum Arthropoda; class Collembola; order Symphypleona; family Katiannidae; genus Sminthurinus; species Sminthurinus signatus. The sequence continues at coordinate 16,595 of JABASP010000242.1, forward strand.
CAGATAATGGCCAGATAATCTCTTGTTACTCCAATATTAAATGGACAATGATAAATATATATATGAAATCTGTATCTTCTACTTTTGCAATCATACACAAAAACACAAACAAAAATATTGAATCCTGAATCCTGAATACACATAATAATATAATGTACAAAATAACAAGAAGAAAAGATGAATGAACGAAATTGCATGCACACGTCATGCGAGTTCATGCATCCAAAATTCCTCAAAGTTTTGTACACAAGATCTTTTTGTGCACACATGCATTTTCTTCATATGAGCACAGCAACCGGCCATTCAAATGAAAGGTGTGGAGTATGTACAATGTACATATTTAATATTTATCATATTATAAAATATGAAACAAGGTTCATGTGCATAATGTTTTTATTATTTATTAGAATACTCGGATGATAATTAGTACTCTGCATACTTTGGAGTTGGAGTGTGGTGTAGAAAAATTATACAGTAGGATTTTTCAACCGTCCTGTTTCTTGTTCTCTTCCTCAAGTATTATATTATCATATTACAGCTTCTTCGTTTTTTGTAGCCGATTTACAATTGACGGGCTCATATATTAGGTTAGTTCATAATAATAACAATTCATTTTCTGTGTGGTAAATAATAAATAGCAAATACATAATGCATAATATAACTATAGTTGTAGCAAAAGTATTTTATAAATTATAGTCATCATCTTTTTCACTTTCTTAAAGTCAACCTGAGCACGACTTCGACTATGGACAATGAAGGATGGTGACGAAGAAGACAAGGAAAAGGAAGCCGAAATGCAAAGTCGAGTCCAAGTCAAAATCGAAGAAAACTACGAATTAAGAATAAAGAGGGTGGGAAGCCTGAAGCCTGCATTCAATTTAGGAAGAAAAGTTAAACGAGATTAATCGTGAATTTAGATATGGATACAAATAATATATTTAGCTCTAGACAATTTCCCCCTATTCTTAATATTTCATATTTGGAGTATAAATAAATAAAGTATACACATTTATTATTTTGTAAATGCAGTAGAGAAAAGTTCCTCCTTACACATACTTATATTTTGCACACTTACACATTGGAAATGCAAAGGGAAGGCGAAAGACAGAATGGCAAAGATGAACAGTACACAGTACACAGGAGTTGGCCGATGGCCGATATGCAAAGGAGTGAAGGTGAAGAGTGAAGAGATAAACGCACTGGAGCAAATCAATAGATAACGCATTTATGCATTTATAAAGAAAAGAGATCCCGATGCCGCACATCACACACATTCATCATACATATTCACTTCATAACACTCTATTATTAAAATAGAAAAAGGAACAACAGATGGAAAAAATACAGTTTCTATTTTTTTGAGCCGTAAGTCATAAAAATAGAAATCGATAACATTTTGTCATAACATTACAGCTAAATATATATGAATATACACATTTATATTCGCATAATAATAATACGAGACAAACTTGATAACATAACAATTATCTAACCTGTCCCATAATATCAAAGAAAATGCAAGTGGTCGCCTCACTCTCCTTTTCAAGTAAAATCAGAAAGTATGCATGTAAAAAAGTGAATATTATGTATTATGTATAATATCTACACACAGGATGAGTGCATAAACTTTTAGTTCTGCAAAACACGTATGAAGGTATGGAAGAAAATGGCTTGTTGATTGTTGATTACGAAAATCGAAATCAATTTAGTATGCCGTGAGTATTATCGAGTATTGAGGATTGAGCCTTGAGCATGGTGAATGAGACAGAGAAGGAAAGGTAAGCTTTGGATTTTGGATTCAAAATTAATTAATTAATTAATAATTAATAATCTTTAGCTGTGTTTTGTGTTTGACTTTCGTATTTTGTATTAAGGATTTTGATTTCAGCACTCAACGACGACTAACAACGAACAACTAACGATTAACAATTTTCCTCTCTTTAATTTTTCAAACTCTGCCCTTTCGCCTTTCATCCAAATTCTTTTTGAATTTCAAACTTTTCAAGCAGTCTCGTCACGTACATTTTACCTATTTCACGGCGAATCCAGTTAACAGTTGGTTTATATTATAAACGAACCTAAGTGATTTCTCGCTCTCTCTGTCTTTGTTATGATATGAAAATTGTGAATAAACCTTAACAAATATTGTAACCTCGTGTTGGTGTTGGTGTTTCTGTGTGCTTGTGTAGTGCGGAGCTATAAAATCAATAATCAATGCAATATCAACGAGACTCGAGTCTCGAGTCGATGAAGCTCACGTGTAGAATGTAGAATGTGGATAAGCATTGCACATTCATGCATAAACCATAATCCATACAAAGCACTGTACACTGTTCACTATACGTGAATTGCAGAAGATTCCAAAAGTTGGAATAGTCAATAATCTCATAATTTATTCCGCATTATTGTCACATTAAAAATTAATTGACTTTGCCAAACCATTAATCTTTTCCTTTGCAGTTCTTCGATATAAATCAAAATACAAAAAGTCAAACATCACAGGATAATTAAATATAATGAGCCCAATGACACATGCATTTTATTCTATACTCTGTACTCTGTACATACAGCAATAATTATATTATATGGAAAATCTAGTAAGAGTAAAGTGTACACACAATACACAATACAGATAAATTACAATGCTTGTGATGAACCCAGAAAAAAAAGTTTTTTACACTTCCTCAACGCATAATTCAGTGTCATTTGTATGTTCTACCGATTAGAGATTAAAGGTGGTCTGTGGTCTCTATTATCCATTTCCCATTCAACATTCAGCATTCAACATTCACACTACAGATCACAAATGGTGGAAATCAGTGGTGTGTGAAAAGTTTGGCGTTAGAATTGTCACCCTTGATGTGTTTTGATTTGACTTGACTTGATTTGACTCAATCGAATCCATTCCAATTCAATTACCATCATCAACCATCATCAATAGAGCCGATAGCCGCTCCTCTCCACAATTGATTTAATTATTGATTTGAGCATCATAAATCATAAATCATAATCACTTTCATTCGTGGGAATTAAAAATTCACAAATCATAAAATATCAATACAAGTACAAAGTACAAAGTGAAACTCTGGAAACCTTCGCCTTTCTTTATCTTTTTATTTTTACTTTTAGCATACACAGAATACAGATATAAAATATAAACAAAATGCATCCTTGTGTTTTACATTCCAAACCCCAACAAGTACCAAATCATATGAAATATGAAATACATACAAAAGTCAATGTTTGTTCAATTTCATTGATAATTTTTTTTACAAAAAAAATCGAGTTTATTACTAATGAATGAGGAAAAAATTCCATCTAACATCTGACCCTTGTCAACAAGTTTCAAGTATGCTGTGGCATGAAATTGAATGTGAAACGTAAAAGGACGAATTAAAAATTGTCACATTGACAAAAAAATGGATGACAATAAAATTCAAAATTGACAATCGACAATCAACAAAACATTGAACATCTCCAACCCAAAGGGTTTTTCTTTGAACTATCAAAGGTTAGTATTAAACCTTTGTTTAAGTGGAATTTTATCTGCACAAAATATTATAGAGCTATAAAATAAAGTAAAACAAAATAAAAACTAAAGACATGGACGATGAGGGAAGAAGAAGAAGAACAAGAAGACGACCGACCTTCAAAATACAGACATTTGTACAATTAACATTGTACATCGTAATAAAACTTGTGTACTTTGTAAACTTTGTACTGACTACTGATGCATGGGAAATGAAAAATCATCCTCTTTACCTTTACTCTTTACTTTTATGACTCGTCGTCATTCTGCATTGAACTTTGTCTTTTTTACTCCTTGTACATTGTACATTGTGATGCTCTTAATTTTTGTTGTTGTTCACTGTTTATTTTTTTCCTGCATCAATTTTATTAAGAATTTTTTCTTCTACGAGTATTTATGATAAGTTCAATTCAACCTTTTATCTGTGCATTTTTGCTTGCAAAAAGACACTACAAAGATTTCATTGAGAGAAACAGGAATGGAAAAATTCATTGAAAGTTAAGAGTAAAATTCATTGTATTTTCGCTCTGTGTTCTGTACTTTGTTTTTATTAATAGTATGAAAAATAATGTAAAAGTATGTACATTAAGATCACGCTCAGCGCTCAACTCTACCAATTTCATCCTCCTTTTGTAGAAGTAGAAAAATCGAACCAAAATAAAGTACAGCAAACTACTAAGATAATAAAATTGAACAATAATAACTGTATTAGATGCAAAAAGATGGTAATGGTGATGGTAAATATTAAAAATAAATAATAAATAGTGAATGATAAATAAGGACACCCCATGAACACAGAACAGTACAAGTAGAGAAAAGAAAGGAACTGAATGAAAGAATATCACTCTAATTCCAATTTCAATTCCGATTCCATTTCCAATGTCAGTCAACAGTCACCGTTCACAATTCTCCGTTATCAATTGAAGAAAAAGAAAACACTTTTTAATAAAGAAGAATCCCATTTTTGCAACCATTATCATTTTCATAATAATAATGTGGATATCACATGATCACGAATTATTCATCCAGCACAAAAATGAATATAACTGCATTCTCTCGTTACCTTCTCAAATCTCAATCCTCAATACAGAAATCTCTTTTAAAGGCTGAACATTCTTTTATATGAACTATATTATTCATTATTCATAATAAATATCTGTGCTATAACGTTTGATACAGGGTTGTCAATTGTCAATGTTATTTCTATTTTTATGATTCACTCCAATACTGAATACGAGTATCTCGTTTGTCATTGAATTTATCTTTTCATGTACAGACATGTTATTGTTATTGGTGAAGATGATGATGATCATCATTATTATTATTCAAGTCATATCTCATATCCATATCTCTATTTTCCGCATCATTTTCAACTCCGTTACTCTCTACATTCTACACAAGCACAAGCTTTATGGATCATGGGTAGACGATTGATTTTTTAAGGATGAAGCATGCATGTCACATCAAATATCAAACCTCAAGTATCAAGAATCAAGTCACCTGGAGAGTGGAAAATGGAGAGGAAGTAAAAAGTATAATTTCCATGTCTTTTGTGGCTTTCTTTGTTTATAAGATGTAAGACGTAAAAAGACGAAAGAAAAAGAACCTATTAAAGTTAATTAGAATCACGAGGTGTTCCCTTTTGCTGTTTTCTTTTTTTCTCTGTCTGTGATTTCTGAGAATTTCCCGATATCATTTAAATTCTCCATCTTTTTTCTTTTATTTCCACTGAAAACTGGAAAGGAAAAAGTAAATAAGTACAGAATACAGCATTGCTTATAAAAAGTATGAGTTGAATTTTCCATCTTCACATGTGAATTTTGTACATGTATGTAGAATGTAGGTTTTGTAATAGCTCTTATTATGTCTATTTTTACATTTGAAGGAGACTAAATTGATATGCAGAGTTCCCACAATGAAACACACAAAGTGGATTTTTGGTTTGCATTTGGATGTGGATTGAGCAACATGGGGAAAAGAACTAGAACTAGTTAGTTGTTAGTTGCGAGAGGAGATATCACTATCAGAATCCCAATTATTCACACATGCAAAGAGCAGATAAATATTATCCTCTTGTATGTTGTATGTGTATTGTGTATTTATACTAGATATTACATATTATATTATATATTGTATATTATACACACATCGTTTTGTGTTTTGTGTGTTTTGTGACGATGAAAAAAACATGATACACAAAACACAAAATACGTGACGCATCACAGTCAAACTAAAAATGTAAGTGGTTTTGTAACATAGATAGCAGATAGACAAAGGTAAAAAACAGACAATGTTCAGATTTCAAATCCCTACCTACATAATCCAGTCGAGCGTATATACTGTACACTGTATACATTACACATACATTGTAAATTATAAAGTGTACACTGTACAGATAATAATATTCAAAATATATAAATGCACAACAATCATACATGAACCATACTTTGAGTTTTAATTATAGAATCCTAAAAAGGTCTTATTTATTCATTTGTGCGTGTTTTGTGCATGTATTGCATATTTATTTTGCATGTGGAATTTTAAAAATGCCCGAGAGAAAAATGTAGCAAAAGAAGGAAAAACTCGACGACACGGAAGGTCAAAATCAAGTAAATATAAACATTGTACAATCTCTCTCAACCAGCCAACATCCAACCTTTACATTATGTGTAATACAAAATTCAAATGGAACACAGTCATTGTATTTTTGTTTAGCTATCACATACCAGAAGACGACGTGACACAATACACAATACAGCACATAACCTGAGCCTCCATGATATAATGTAAATTTGAATGTAATGCATGGAAATGGAAAATGATAAGGAGGAATTGCATGTTTTTACTCCATACATACGCCATACTCCTTGCCGTAAGCTTTCCAGTTTAACCTTAATTATTATTAATAAGGTATATCTACAATCTGCACAATCTACAAGCTACAAGAAACTAATGATAAGTACACACGTATATGAAAAGACACCCCAACAAGCAACGGCCGGCTGTCAGTCGGCTGTTCTGTCTATAAATTACCAACTTTACTTCTTAGTTGGTTAATAATATTATACCATCCCCATTACGATGATTATTATTATTATCCTATTATTTTTATTATTTAATAATAATTTTACAATCGTTTTTTTGCATACATATTACTTATTTTTTATTTCAGGTTCTCATACTCATACTTTTCCTCTTTATATTAAAATATCCGCAAATATGGAAAAAATATAATAATGATGATGATGATGCGACCAACACCAAATGCCAAATGCTTGTAGCGTGTAAATTCTTCATTCTACTGTCCATCTTCATATCCTACTAGAAAAGGACACGAGAGGACGATGTGAATATATAGAAGCTCAAGTGTGAGAGATTTTATTCTTATTAAAAAGGTGAACTGCAACTTGTTGAGGAGTCACCTTCCCATCATACAAACATGTAGAATGTAGAATGTAGATATAAAAGTTATATAACTAATTCCCTACTCATTAGATAATTCTTTTACACACACCATTATTACTTATACTATATCGTACGTGCTTCAATAATCAATATTACCTACGTACTTTGTACCACTATCTTTTATGTATTTTGTATAATGTCCACGATGATGAGATGTGAGAAAATGTTTCTTTGGACTTGAATTTTGAATGCTTGGAGCTTTGAGGCTTGAGAGTTGAGACGGAAGGAGCAAACGTATTTAGTATTTAGATACTAGATACAGAAATAACCTCAAGCATTTCCTCATACATACAAAATACATACATGACACTTGTACATCATATACATAAGTCATAATTGCAGTGTATACATGACAAATGATAACCAGCAAATGAACAAATTAGAAAAGTTTCAAGTGTACATAGATAAATTGTAAATCTCCACTTTGTATCTACTTTGTACAGTGGTTTGAAAAGACCTTCATAATTTTCTCGAATTAGTTTGTCTGAATGCGTGTAAGTACCTTGTGACTTGTGATAATAAAAACAGTGTATCCAAATCAACTTCAGGTGTAGATGTATACATGAAGAATCAAGAAGAAAAAAATTTCCTACTTGAGAAAAAATAATACTTGAGCTTTGAGCTCCTGTCCTGTTCTTGGACTTGCAACTGGTGCTACAATCTACATTCTACATTTTTATAATCTGACGACTGTCGACTGAGGAGTATGACCAATGGCGACAATTCCAAGGATTTTGCAAATTATAAATCGTCCAAAACTCAAGAATCTAGAATCAAGAATCAACGATCAAGATTGACGATGAACGATGAACTTGTCTAGTTTCATGATACAAATACATAAACATAAACATGAACCAATGGTTTCACGGTTTGGTTTAATGTTTGAATGTTTGATGTTAGATAACTAGGAACTAAATAAAAAGTATTTAGGAACCAGAACCAGGCATCGGAACCTATGAGATATCGTCAACAAGTCTGTCTTTTGTAAGACAAGATACTAGATACCAGATACTAAATGCAAAGCTTTTATTATTTATGCTACATAAAATCCATGTGTAAACTATAAGAGCATGACTAGTCAAAAAATTATACCTTTTGTACAATCTACAATATACACTGTGTACACTGTTTACAGTTTACTTAAATGTGGTAAGCTGATTTCATGCTTATGTAATAAATCGAGTTAAAGTTTTAAGGTCAATTTTACATTTAATACAGATAAATAGGGATTCAATTCAATTGCGCATAGTGCATAGTGTACAGAGTACAAGGTGGACAATGAATTTAGCATTGTGCTGACTTTTGATACTGTTGTAGATGCTGACTGTCGACTGTTGAATGTTTAATGTGCTCACTGCACTGCTCACAATCTCCACTCCATAAATTTTAAATACCTGTAGTTAACCGTCATTTTTTTGGCCATTTATGCGGTCTCTTTCATATCAAATTCAGGCTGGTAGTTCGTTTACATATTTATTTATAAAATACACCAACAACAACAACAAATACAACAACGAAAAACTAGCTACAGTCTACAGTTATGTATTTAAGTTAAGGCCACAGTGATAAAAGTTTGTGCGGAAAATTATCTCCGAGTTCTACTGCATGAAATTAAATGGTAAATGGTAAACCTTCGTTATTTCTACGTAAAATGTACAGTGCGTACATGAGATTTGAGTATTAGAGGATAGTGCACGTACTCACTTTTTGTACTTATCTTACTTCTACGTAATGCGTAGCGCGTATCGCATCATATTATGCATACCTCGTTTAAAGCGTGTAATACGTACGTCAACGTAATGCTGGTGTTAGTTGTTGGTTGTTGTATGTAATAAAATGAGTAATAATATTATAGCAGTTTCAACATTCAGAAAAAAGTGTGTTTACACGTACCTGTAGAGGAGAGTGAATTGGTGGTGATTGAAATAATTATTATTTGATGGCCGCCTCAAATTTTGTGTTTTGAGTTTTGTGTTTTCTCTTCTATCTTCTCCTTTTGAATCTGCAATAAAAGGTAAAATTTTAAAAATGGATTAGTTATTTGAATACTTGATTTTATTTTTATGTTAATTTAAATGTGTGTATTGTACATTGTATATTATGTAGGTTTCACTATTCGCTTAAAGAGCCTGTACTCTGTAAAATTTACATTGTACACTGTACATTGAACTGCTTAACGTGGAAGCACATTTAAAAATCTATTATTGAGTCATTTGCATACATGTAAAGCCATTAAGATAAGTGTAAATGAGCCTCCTCTGTCATTTATTTTTTTTCATCCTCTTATGTCTCATGTCCAAATCTAAATGTACTATAGTGAATAGTGAAATAAATGGGCAGCGTTATGCACTGCGAGCAAAGTACAATGTAATACAATGTACTTAATGCAAAGTGATGCAATAGTGGACATGAAATGGACTGTGAAAAAGTAGAGATTCTGAGGATCCTTCTCTCATAATACAGGTCTTGTGTATGTTTATTGTTTAAAATTCCTAAAAAATAGCTAATAATGGATATCTAGACTCTTGACTCTTGACCCTTCATGATAAATGGTAATGCTCTGAAAATATATACAGATTTAACACTTTAATCGTAAATAAAAATGAGGGATGCAGTAATATTTACTAACCATTATTCTTATTATTATCAAGAAGAAGAAACAAAACAAATAAAAGCTTTGCCAAAAACAAACAGAGTGATGAATTGTGTGGAAAATCTTTTCATAATATGTGTGTCTGTGTCTATCTTGTATCTTCAGTATTGATGACTGATGAAAATGGACATTAGACATTGTACATGTGGAGAGTGAAGATTAAAGAGCTTAAACTAATTAAATATGTCTATAATTACACATGCGGAATATTGTGTATTGTATATTCTATTATCTATTTTCTATTTACATTTGTACATTGTACAACTAAAACTCCTACACACAATTTACATTTAAATGAAAATTATTATTGTATTAACTATTAACAACTCCTGCCTGCTGTCCATTAGTGGTTTCAGTTTATAACCTGTGCCTTGTTCCTTGTTTGTTGCTCGTTGTGCGTGGGTGACAAATAAAGATAAAGATTCTCTTTCTTCAGGAGAGGACAAAAATATTTAATATTATTTAGACATGGCCCACAGTCCACAGTGTGTAATAAAAGAATTAATTTAGTGTAAATATTTTTATTGCACATTATTCATTATGATTACGATTATGTTCATCATTACATCATCTTTATGCTTTGTCTTTTGATGGACAAAGTCGTTATTTTATTTTTCAAGATATTTTTTCAAGTTCTTGTATTTTGTATTCTGTATTTTATATTCAACAGGTGGACACCATTTAAAATGTACAGTGTATAAAATATAGCATGGCCTCCCAAGAAATAAATGAGGAAAAGAAGTCACCCAATCTGAAATTTAAAATCTAAACAATTTAAACTGCACTCCACGTGCATCAGAACAAAACAACACAGATCACAGATGTATTCCTCGTCTCTCGTCTTACACTATTTACTAAAGAGTTCTCCATAGACAAAGCATCTCTGTGTTTTTCCTCCCCTTTGTGCATTTATGACAGTGTAAATTTCAAGTTTCAAGTATCAATCCTAATGTGTCACTTATTAAGGGCGCGGCAGCTTCTCACTCCACACTAACATTTGTAATAGTAATAATAATGCTAATGGTTCACATTCAACATATAAATGGTAAATGCTGCATACGTCCAACGTCCAGCCTAATCCAATTTACGAATACCAATCTTTTTTGTCTACAACCAGTCGTCTAAACACGTCTAGGTACCTCATTATTATTATTATCATTACAAATACAAATACAGATTTACAATAAATAATAATGTATTCATTAACCTGTGGAATAATAACGCACATCATGTATTATGTAAATTGCACTTGTTGTTTAAACTTGGGGTGTAAAGATCATAAATAAAAAGAGGCTCAAATTTCCCAATTAAACAAGATTAAATTCTCTTGTCATGTAATTTAATGTAATGACAAGAGCATGTATTTAAAAATTTAGAGTAGAGCAAAGATCAAAAATGCATTTAATATGCATTTGCATCTTTCCCACAATTTACAGATATAAACCTCGTGTCATGTTTATTGGGTTTGTTTCTTGTTTGATGTTTGTTCACGATGTGTCCAAACTCCAAACTAAAAACCATGCATAAATTTAAACACTAAATACAAGCTTCATTTTGTATTTTGTATTTTGCAGCTTGTACTTGATAATATTTTAATGATTCAATTACAAACTTCACCGACGGAGGGATTCGCTTTCATATTTTTTTATGTTGTTGCTGTTGTTGTTGAGGAACCAATTTTTCGCCCAATTTTTTTAATAGCGTGAAGAAAACAGGATAGAGATTAGAGATACACTAGGAGATAAATGTGCATAGTCTAATGTCTAATCGTAAGTTTAGTGGAAGGGATCCTTCCGTGTGAAAATTGAAATTTGAGATCTGAGACTAAAAGTTGATTTTCCACAGGAGGGGAGCAGTGAGAAATAAAGTGTGACGTGAAGTAAAAAATATGTACGTGGACGTGGCTTGAGATCACCCTTGCCTTTGTATTTTAATTTTAAGTGCATCTTAAACATTACATGTCAAATGATTCTAATATCTAATCTGTATGTTGGACACAACACAACATAACAAAGCATGATATCTTGTTTTCTTTCGCCCTCTTCTGTTGTATGATATGGAATATGGATTGAAGAATCAAAAAGTTTTTTATCACTTAATTAAGCCGGACTTGATTTTTGGTTGTAAATAAAGAGACGAATTTCAAATTTCAAATGAACATGAACATTAACGTTCAGGATGTGCGGACTGTATTTGAGAAATAAAATCTTTTTATTGACTGCGGTTGATTCACAGTTCACATTTTGGTCCCTTCAACAATTTATGCTTTGAATTTGAGCTTAAGCTAAGTTGAGAAAAAGTTACCACCAGAGTAGACTGCAGAATTATCATTAATCTTTTTTTGAGTGTACAATTTAAAGAATAAGAATGTATAAGACACATAATATTATAAGCTTGAATTTGGGATACTACGGCGAGCACGGCGACGTGTTCTTGTGCATAAAAACTTTTGTTGTGTATGAAATAAATGAATCCCAATCACAAATCATGATGTTTCCTATTTCAGCATTTAATTAATTGACTGGAATGACTGCAACCCCAAACCAAACCAAACCAGCCAAACCTAACCAAATGAAATGAAACTAAAGGTCCTCTTTTTGGTCTATCTCTGTATGTATTATGTATCCTCTCTCATCTCTCTCAGTTGGACAACACATGAAATTTGATCACGTCCTTGGACTGCCATGTCAGAGTCAGAGTCAGAGTCGGCCAGTCAGCCAGGTTAAAATATACTAAAGTTGAATAAAAGGGGTTGGTCAGGACTCTCAATCAAAATGACTCTCGATTCCCAAGAATACAAAATACAAACTACAGACATACATAATAAATATACACTAGATCCTAGATACTTGTAACATAAACTAATGATGTTGAATACTGAATACATATTGGTGCTGGTGATGAGATGATCACTCGTTGACATGAAAACCCAAAAGTTCCAAAAAAAAGTAATACAAACTTTACACAACTTTTTTCCACAATTTCGCTTGGCTTCTCCCGCCAAGACAGAGCAAAAGCTTTTTTTCAATAACGTACTATCTACTCCAGAACATTTATGATTAATGATGATTACAACTTGAAGCTTGAAACTTGAAATAAGCAAAATTACAACATTAATAAAGAATTCCTGCCTCAAGTCAACAAAACAAATGTAACTTTTGGAAACCAAACAAAAAAAAGAGAAAGAAAATCAGTAGATAATACATGTATTTTTTGCCTATCATGATTTTGAATGCTTTTCTTTGCTCAGGTCTATACTTAGAAATGAATGAGCACACGCCTTGAAATCTGAACTAAAGCAAATAATATACACAAGACAAAGATCGTCCGATGAGTGACTTTTAAAAGTTAGTAGGATGTCGAATGTTCAAAATGGCTGGATGGAAAAAAACCCGTTCACTTTTTGCTTCGTCTAAACTGACTACCGAAATTAATACTTTGGCTAAATCTAATTAGTAAAGTATTATTATCATTTATCATGGCATATTTTTTACAGTTCTTTTTCGTTCAAAATCTTTCTTGTGAATTTGACACACCAGCCAATTGAAAACTGTACAATTTTCAATAATGACATTGGATTTTCTTTTTGGAGTTGGGAGGTCCAATATCCATTACTGATCTCAATAATACAATTTTTCCGCAATAGGTCAAATCTCCAATGATAATTATTGGTATTTAGTATCATTGGTATAATTTTGGTTACCGTTGAAATGAAAAAAAACTACTGAGATTAGGAATCTGAGTCAAAAAGTCTGTACATTGTACATAGTACAGACAAATTACGATTATTTACATCCTAAAACTCACTGCCCGGAGCTGAAATATCTAGTATTTCACCCAGAATGTGATAGTGATAATTATGGGAAAATCTGTAATAGAGTTATTAAGAAAAAAATGGGGAACTGTGACAATGAGCAACTCCCTAAAAATCCTCAACAGCAGCAACAACAATAACAACAAAAACATGTAAGCATTTAGCATTCTATGAATTTGTGCACAATTTCAATTTCAATTACAAGTTACAACTTACGAGCTATAATAAAATAACAAGAAGAAGAATTAGAAACAAGAACAACAACCTCCCAGTATTTTTCATTCCACACAACATACACCATAAACCATACATCACACAGCATAAAGCATAGAGCTCAAGAATTTTCCTCGTTTCCCATTTTCTCTTTCTTCTTCTTCTTCCTTGTTTTTAGTTCTTCTACAGATATGTACATGTATTAAGTATAGGAGCTGGTGCGTGTGCACGCAACAAAACAAAATAGCATGAGTAAAACAAGATTTTCTCGACAAATTATAATACAAGTGTACAGTATACATGTACTTTAGTCGCGTTGAATGTAAAATTAATTATGACATTTATCCATCATTTTACATTGTACATTGTACATGATAATTTTCGGTTAAATACATATTACAACGCCGCTCCAATATTCCCTGCCTTCATTCGTCATCCATCATCCATAATTCAACCATAAAAACAAGAACAGTATGTCGAATTGAATACCTTGGATTGGAGTGGATTGGAATTTAGGCTGAATTTTGGGTTTATAAAGTAATTATGTATTATTCGTGCTTTTATCGTTGGTCTCTTTATTCATCAAAAATCACAAGTGTAATATGACACCCTTCACCTTGCACCTTACAACTTACACCTCACAGTTCCTGTCACTCTCACACTCAAACTCAAACTATCTCTGAATAAGTTGTTTTTATTCGGAATAATTGGAAATCACAATCAACATGACAGTCTGTCACCGTCAATACACAATACACACGCACAAACATGTCAAATTTACTTTTTTGTATCTGCACGACATCAATGCAACTGCAGTTGAGAACTTGTATCGTTTATAGAAATGAAGACATTCTGAATTCTGAGTTTTGATTATCAGATATCAAATAATCGTGTACGCGTCTTGTACAGTGTTAAATTGGCATTGGATTCTAGATTTTGAGATTTCAGATGTGACAAAACTGCAATGACACTTTCTACCTTCTACAGAGTTTCTAAATTTAATGAGCTTCACTTGTAACTCGTAACGTAGAATATAAAATTGCATTTTTTCTTCAGAAAAAAGAAAATACTATCTTCACAACAATATCGTAATAGTATGAAGCATATTGTATGTTTTGTAGAGTGTCATCAGATAAAATGAAGAAAATTCCAAGACACCAAACACAAAATGTCAATCTTTTTATCAATAGAGTAAATCTTACAAAGAGGTAAAAAGATATTCTTTTCTCAGTAAAATGCAGACTGCAGTACGAAATGCACCAGAAAGGGAAAAAATGCAGAATGCAGAATATCACATTCAAATTCAAATGCCAACCAATTTGATATTTGATTAAGACGTACCAAAACATTTAAGGTGTGTTCTCAAGATAATGGAACACACACATAAAAATGCACTTGATGCATAATTGTAAATTGTAACTTGAGCTGAATCCAATCCAAGCCCACAAAGTTAAATTCCTGTGCTCTCCAACCTCCAACACAAAAAATGCAAAATGCAATGCAATTCAACGCTCAACTTGTTCTGTCAACAAGCTTATAATATAATACATAATATAATCATAACATTTTACACAAGATTTAATACAGATATCTTCTTACTTCTTACAGTGTATAAACTGCAGTTATGATGATACATAAACACACATTGCACTTACATGTTTCTTATATATTATGATATTAACAAAGCGCCTTTTTACCAACATGTAAAACTTGATTTGATTTCATTCTTTTTTAAGCCTCTCGGACTTGCTCGGACTTGCACACAAGAAAAAGAAGATAGAAGACATTATGTACATCCTGAGTGTATATTACTTAGTATTATTTTTCTTTTTACTATATCCTCATTTATACATATTACATGATACATAGTTGCTAAAATCTCAAGATTTGCATATGAAAAATGCCACATCCTTCGGTACATTTGAAATATAGCTCCAGGTGATTAAATCAATGAACCATGTAACACTTTTTTCAGTTCAAAGAGGATAATATATAATATATAATAATAATAGTAATGTGCGTGTACATTGTACATAGTTGTTTTTAGCCACGACTGTCCACTCACATTAACTTGTTGATTGCTTATGTATTTCTAGATTGTAGATTGTAGATACTAGTAACTCTAGACTCTAGACATGTACAATTATTCATCATTCACAGCCAAAAGGATAATCACAGAGTGCCTACGATAACTGTGGTCTTTTTGACTATGGTTTGGAGCATTGCATATCGAATATTGAGCATCGAGTATAAAGTATGGAGTATGGAGATTTGAGATGACTGTGAACTGTGACTGTACTAGTATTCGTATTCGTATTTGTGGCTGTTGGACACTCAAGAAAACACATTCGTCTCAGTTACGCTCAGTCACAATCAAAACCGAACAAACAACATCTGTTCCATTATCCATACACATTATACATTACACACATATGTATCATCTAAATGTAACATGTACAAAATATAAAATAAACCTTTATGTACTTTTTATATATTATACTCTTAGCTCGAAGAAGTTTTACATTTTATTATATTATGTGCAGACATTTGTGGTTCAGTTTCATATTTATATTCACACTACGTATATATTCTATACTCTAAATCTTCCGCTCTACTATCTACAATCTATTATCTATTATCATTCTCAAAAGTCAAAACTAAATTTGGAGCTAAAATCCTAGCTGTTCCGGTATCCTACATAAGATTTGACATTCACACACTGATAAAACGTCCCACACTTGTTTATGGTTATTACTCTTGTGTCTTGTGTCTTGTGTGTAGTGTAGGATTTATTCTTCTTTTAGCTTGGTTTTGCGTTTTGCGGTAGTTCCGCTTGACTTCGTTCAACAGGCAACATTCAACAGGCAAGTGACAACAAGAGAGAACAGACAGCCAAAGAACCATACTACTTTTATAATGTACGTAAGAAGTAAGAACGTCAACCAAAGGAGCAGTTGTGTTTTGCAAATAATGTTAAATGCTCCTCCGCGACAGCACACTTACATGTAAGTTTATACAATATACACAAAAACACATAAATAATAAGTACAGTCAAAGCATTAGAGACACAAATCTCAATCTCAATTTCATTGCATTTCATGTTAAATGGTAACGCACTAAATGTTAAATTATTGTTATTCTACTAATAATAATAACAATAGCAATAATAGCTATTTTACTACACTCACATTGTGTAGGATATTAAATTGTAAATTGGATTAGACGCGGAGAAGATGGTAGATATGCGTATGATTGTTGAGTTGTGAGTGCGGATGGTCTGTCTGAAACAGTGTCACATAATCATGTACTATCCATAGTCCACAGTTCGTAGTTCGTAGTCCGTACCATATGATAATTGGCCTATTTGAACCTGTATGTACATTGCACACACGAATCCAAATCCATACACCTGTATTCGCACAAGAATGAACAAGAAGAAGACCAAGAAGAAGGACGACGAAAAGGAAGACAATGCTGATGACGATGATGAAGTTGGTGGTTGATAACACTCTGATTCTGAACCAAAGTAAAAAGTATGACTGCGTAAAACTATTATACAGATGAGGGAGTGTGCATCTTCTTCTTCTTCTTCTCAATCTCAGTCACTCTGTTGCAATTATGTATACATACAACATATAACACATAATAGATACACACATACACACACACACATGTGCTTGTAACTTGTAAACATTACATTCAAAATGCGGCGTCTGTGTGTAGAGTGTGTATTGTGTATTTATTTCGTACATTTATTACATGATAGCACACTGGCCTCTTTCTTTCTTTCTCCTCTGTTTATCTGTTTGTCTGTTTGTGGATGTGTGTATCTGTGTTTGTAAACATAATCATTCCAAATCACACGAAAATGCTTATGTAGCTTGTACATGTGCGCATACATTATACATAGATCTGTATGTTGAATGTGTGATTTGCTTGTACTAGTGCTTGTGCCCTGTGACACTTGGAAATGTCAGCGTGAAATTTTAATACCAGAGCCAGTTTTTTGAGTTTTTATTTCACCAAAAAGAAGTATTCTTCTTCCTCTACATGCTACACGCTGCATGCTGCATGTTTCATCTTCCTCTACAATGCATGCTTTTCATGACTATTAAATCTCCTTTTATGTAAAAAATAAAAAATAAAAATGAATGACTGACTTGTGACTTTGTGAGTGGAGAAGTAAATAAATAATAAAAATATGAAAATGTCATTCCTATTTTGTATTTTGACTCTGTATGAACTATTTTATAAATAATATTTTGAAGCTTGAAGTCTATTAAGTAAATAAATGCACTATTTACTGCCTAATGCTAAAATATACCTGTACTCTTTACTTTATGCCTAGTTTTAAAATTAATAGTATCAACGCTCCATTCGTATATGTACTTATTCAATAATTTTTATTGAGTAAATTGTCTGGTTTTCCCATATTTTTCAATAGGAATGGGTAAAATACCATACACCATATTTAATCGTAATAGTTCAAACCAAACAGTAATCATTATGTGAATTTTGTGAACGCGCTCCTTCCGTTTACAACAATTGTGCAGTGATAAATTATGATAGTTTCATATAGTAGTAGTATTATTATTACTATTACTCTTCCTATAAAATTATGCATGTGACCAAATATCCTCATATAATAAATTAAATAGTTTCTACCGTTTCCCATTTTCCATCTGTGTGAATTCTAATACCAGTACCAGTATTAGGAAGTGTATATTATACATTGTACACAATGCAAAATACAGATGCGGTGCGGCATAGTACAGTAGTTAGTAATAAATATAATATCACTGGCATCCGCAAAACCACACAAACACGAATTTAAATGGTAAATGGTAAAAAACTTCTGCTACCTTTACACTGTACACTGTACATATTTGGTTATACAATAAATACCTAAAACCTAAAACATGATACATAAAACACGTAGTACTTCATCATGGTCTGAAGTTGGAACATTGAATTTCAAACGTGTATTATATGTACTTTGTACAGTGTACATTTTTTACCATCTTTTACTACAGTCAAATTTAAAGCTATGGAATCATGGATTACGTGATGATTTGAATACACTGAGCTATTTTTTATTCCTAAAATAAATATTTTATTAGCATGTGCCTGTACTCTGTTAGAATTTAGAATACAGAGTAAATGAATTCCATGTAAAATCATAGAGAGGGAAAATCCCAGATAACATTAAATACAATGTAAGATAGTTCACCATCTTTTTTTCTACCTATATACTTTGAAAAAGATAGATGCTGGAGGGCTCATTCATGAATCATGATTCAAGATTTATTTAAAAACAAATTATGTCTTTTACAATATCTTTGAACAAAAAATAAAAATTCCGAATACTTTTAAAACATGCAAAAAAAATCCTTGCTTATTTTTTCCTACCCAAGTACGTAAAATTGGAGGGCAGTTACATGAATTACATGAGTAACTATTAACTATGTGTACTTTTATCTTTTATGTAATTGATAATGATGATGAAAAGGTATGTAAAAGATATGTACCGCAGAGTAATTCATATAATTGTTGTAATAGGCGATCAACCTTCATAATACATCATAATCTATTACAACTGAAACTGTAAAATGACGAATGACGACTACCGACTACCGACTGCGGAATGTCTCGGAAAAAAAACATGATGAGGAGTATTGTTGGAGAAAAGTATTCATATTTTTTTACCCGCTCAATTTGATGGAAGTTGGTAATAAAACTTGTAAATAGTAAATGGTCAGGTATACGTAATAGGTAATAAGTAATAAGGGGTAAGTAAAAGGAATGTAAAATGTAATGAATCTGAATCATGAATTATACAAAAATAATAAAAGTATTAGGTTTTTACATAGCGGTGAGCGGTCGTTTGTCGTTTTTACTTGTCACTTTTAAACTTTCAAAGGAACGGCAAAAATGTAACTACAATCTATCTAGAATCTAGAATCTACCATCTACAATGAAAAGGATTATTAACATGCCTCCTCCTCCTTTGCAATAATACTAATAACAATAATAATAGTCGTAGCAGTAGTAATAATACCAGTGTAATAAATTGTTGTGGTATAAAATTGTTTAACAAAAAGAGGAAGGAAAAAATAACGCAAAAGTTGAAACTGAAACTACTGTACATTATATTATATTATATTATGATACGAGTACTTAAGTAATCATTCAACATCAAACGTCAGTCATTACCCGCTATTCTCTGTTCGTTGTTCGCTAGTCGTATCTGTATTTCCCTCATGAGACTCATACATTAATAATGGTCATATTATTTTTATTTGAACATGTGGTCGAACTAGACGAGCAACTTTGTGCCAAAGTAATTTGCCCTTTCTGCTGATAGCTGATATACACTGTACATTGTACACTGTAATTCAACATTCAACTAAATATAGAAAAAAAACTCCAATGAATGATATTAAACACAGTACCATTTACGTTTTACATTTTAATCTCCAAGTTTTTATCAATACTTTTTGGTTTGTAACTTTTAATGCCTATTCAAAACTTAAAAAAAATCCCTGTATAATGAATAATGAATATGATATAACGGCTACAAAAATTAATGAACTATGTAAATTTAAGTGCCTGCACTTTTACAGCTCAATTTTACTTAAAGATTATAAACTCATTGAAAAATCTTCAAGGAATAAATAAAATTGTACGTACACGTACACCTCAAACACAAATCTCATTGCCTTCAACACACCTCAGGGTTACCTTTACAATTCATTCCTATCTAAACCATACATCATACATCATGTATAGATATGTGTACATAATACATAATCCGAGTATTTCTGAATTACAAACATGTGTTACTTTATACGTTTACATTTTACATGGTACATTGGTACATGCTGACTCATGAATGATTTTGTCATTTATGCATCTGTATTTTTAGTAATACCACAACAGCACAGAGCACAGAGTAACACCTCTTCCATTTTACTCCATTCAATCCGATTACACACTGATTATTTTTCCATTCTATATGGACTAATTGAGATTATATTATGTGAGTTGTGAGGACAAGAACCAACAACTGCTTTTTTACTGTACACATTTTCATACCATTTTTTTTAATATTTCAGTACAACAAAAAACTTTGACCACGGAATTCAAAAAAATCCACATGAATTCAACTCAAATTAAGATAGATTGTGACTTGTGACTGTGTAGAAAAGGAATAGATTAGCACAGAGATTATCAATATAATTATGAGCACAAGTTTACCTTTACACTTACATGGTCACATTTTACATGTACTTTGTCACAAGTCACAAGTTCTTGACTGGTACAAATATTAAATAATAATTATATCAGAATTTGGAATAGACTCAAGACTCAAAACTCAAAGCAAAGACAGAGATTGACAACAAAATAACAAAAAAACAATAACAAAAACATGAGCCAATTTCAAATCACAAATCGAAAGCATTTTCAGTAAAATCACTGTCAACTTTTTGTATATTGTACATGATGGAAATTTGAAGTATATCTGTGTAAAAGGGTAGTTAGTAGTTTGTATATAGTTAGCATGAGCATTGAGAATGTAGCTTGTGACAAGTATAGCTATTGTATTGACATGATGACATCCTGCCAACTGTCAATCTTCCTAGTAGATTCAGATTCTAATCAAAGACACAAAGGGGCATGATCCGCATACGAAATTAGTACACGTGAAAATATCCATGACTTTGACACATAATGAAAATATATACTTTATTTGATATTTTATCTTATACCTCTTAAAAATCCATATCTAAAATCTTCTGTGTATGATCAATTTAATATCGATATCGATTGTTTGAGCAGTTAATATATCAAACAAGGAGAACTTGCCGTAAGTTGTTTGACAAACTAAACATTTTTGATATGGATACGACGTCGGCCCACCCTAAAGCGACAAGAAAAGGTACATGCAAAAAATATGCGTAGCATTTAATGCGAAAGATGCAAGAACCTGATCATTACACTATATTATGTACATTATACATTATGCATGTATCAAATATCAACTGCCGGTCAACTTTTTTATCTAGTTTGACTATAATAAGAAATGATGGAATCATACCTAATCATAATACATCAAACAAAAACAAAACAGGTAATATTACATATTACAAAGGTTATCTTTGTTCGTTGTATAATAATAATGATAATAACAATAAATAGACTGGTTGTACAACTTACAACTAATTAAAATGTATCATTTATAGATGATGGAGGCTTGGAAAAAATTGAAATGTCTTCAGATTTGGAGACTGTTACTTTCTATACATGCCGGTGGGTCGTATGTACTATTTAATATTGAACATATAAAATATGCGACCTGGATTATGGATATCTGGATTATAAAAAAACATGTAATACTTGCACATCTTTGAGTTGCTTCAACTTTGCTTTCTAGTTCATAACAACAATAATTCATTGATAAGGAAAGGCAATAATACATTGTTTCTCTTTATCGTTTACGATTCCATACTCCATACAAAATACAACACAATAATACTTGGATTTATTACAAGTGAGAAAGAAAAGTGAGAGAGTTTGTCAATCTTGCCTTACTCCTTTTTATTCATCTTCATCTTCCTCCCTCAAACAAAAAGTAGTGTAAAGTAAAGTAAAGTAAAGCAAACCAAACCACAAGACACAAGAGATGAAGCGAAATTAATTTCACTGTGGAGAGAGAAGTGAAAAGTCGGGATTTTTTTCACCTTTTTACACTCAACCATAAACCAGAGAGCGACAGAAAATTAGAATGCACAATGCACCAGAAATCCCACATTCATCCTAAACTCTTATTGAATGCTGTGTCTGTGTAACCCAAATACCAAACACCAAATACAATATAATATACGATGTGATATTATACCTCATACCGAAAAAATAAACAAGATGTTTTATTAATTTATTCAATAATATTGTGACCACAATAAAGTCGTTGTCATTATCAATGTCGTCAGTCGTCATGCTAAACGTCATGATTATTTGTACAACAATGCGAGTCATATGTAATTTATAATAGTATAATATTATACTACAATCTACAATACATTGGATCTAGATTCGAGATTCTGGATTC
This sequence comes from Sminthurinus signatus, assembly GCA_019776565.1. Classification (NCBI taxonomy): domain Eukaryota; kingdom Metazoa; phylum Arthropoda; class Collembola; order Symphypleona; family Katiannidae; genus Sminthurinus; species Sminthurinus signatus. Next base: position 39,378 of record JABASP010000242.1, read on the forward strand.
TAGATCAATCTTCTTTCGAAATTCGAAATGATTACATTGACATTAATTATGTGGGACTCTTCTCGTCTCTTCCATTTCACTTCATTTCATTTCATCATTGTTACCTTTTTATATTTCATTCTACATGAAATATGTATGGTTTTCTTTCTTTCCTCTTTCTTGTTTCCTCTGTCCAACTTTCTTTCAGTAAACAAAAGTTGACAAAACTTTTTAGTAAATGTATGACAATAAACGAGTTCAAATTTCCTACACGAGTTCGTACTTTGTACAAAAAAATACATGATAAAATTCAGTACCAAAGAAGCTGAGGAGCAGAAAGGAAGCAGAATAATGTACATCATATTTCATATATGTAGTTTTGCCTGTGGATTTGTAACACTTGTGTGGATTCATAATATTATTACTAATACTTAATAACAATTATTACTGTATCTGTATAATGTATCAACACAATATGTAAAAAGTAAAAAGGTGTATGTTTGTTGAGTGTGTACACAACAATGATTTGCCAAAAGAGTATTAGAATACTTGAAATAATCCCCATATGTTTTACATAGTTGTGAACCTCATGATCATGATCAAGTTGAATGTTAATATTAATTATATACACAGATATTCTTGCATCACTTACGACTTACGACCATAATATCTGTATGCTGTATGTTGTATGTATATTTAAACAAGTGCAATATCATGCAAATAAATGATTACCAAGTCCTCTGCACTTCTGTAACCGATTACTACATCAATATTACTTATTACACATGAGACATGAGTCATGGCGTACTTAGTACTTGTTTGTACTTGTACGTGTAAAATGTGTAATGAGCAAGTGTGTGTTGTGTGGAATGTGTAATATTTAATATTTATGTTTGGTTGAAGGCCCGGACGATTGATAAATGTCATTAATTTCCTATTGAAATCTATTGAGTTGGGGATTAAAGATAAATCCAGCGTCTGATATTCTGATGATGATTGCTTGAGTATTGAGTACTAATAATTCATTAATGCAACATTTGTACATTTGTACCTTTTTGTCCTTGACTAAACTAAAACTCTCTTCTTTTTTTTTGTATGTACACAACACATCAACCAGATTAAACCCGGATGAATTTTTTTCCTTCTTTCATTTACTCATGTGCTCATGTACTGTTCATTCATTCATCACTTTCTTTTATCTCTATTTATTATCAATTCTCAATACTTTATACTTAATACTTTATACAAAAAATATATTAATGCTAACGTCTAGTCATTATTTAATCTTGTGAAAAAAATCTTGTAGTTTTTAGTCCTTCACTATTAAAAAATAATAATCATGCTAATAATTAGTGGAATGTCGAGTGTCTAGTCCATTTTCCATTTCTCAAGTCTACATCTTGTTTTTTTTATAAATGTGCAGTTGATAGCTGATCTTGTATTTACAAGTCATATTGAGAATTGAGACTCAAGAATCCAGATGGATTTGTATGTATTTATTTATTATCATGATGATAGTGGTGGTTTTTTCAGTCCTCTTTTCATTTTTTTTAACATCTGTATTGTTAGTTTTTGTGTGTACTAATGACTTGGGTTTGATTTTTGATTTTTTAATTTTGAGAGAAAGAGAGAACTAATGTGATCTGATAAAATTCAGGAATGGCACAAGAAGAAAGAACTTCTCACAGTTTCTAGTTTCTAGATGCGAGTTTTGAGCTTTGAGAAGCCGTAAGCTATATTAATGTATATATGTATATTGTAGATTGAGCATTAGAATTTAGAATCAAGAATGGAGAATGGTAAGAAATGACAGCCCGCGGTCTTTTTATGAAAAAATTCTATGATAATTCTAATAAACTTGGACATATTATTACCTTACAAATAGGATCTAAAGTCTGCAATCTGTACACTGTACATTAGAAAAAACTAAATAAAACTCTCTCTCTTGATCAAAACTCGGACGTTTCAAGTTCACATAGTTCATCCATTGTGAAAAAATTGGTCATCTCTATTCACTATTCGTTCTAATTGTGAGTTGTATGTTGTATCGTATCTTATATCGAATCACAACACTCTCAATTCTCAATCGACTCCTTCACTCACAGCTCACAGGTGTACAGAGTATTGAGTAGACATATTGTAAATACTACAAGTACAAAAAGTACAGGCATTTGCAAATGAAGGAGGAAATAGGATAAAGTAGTTAAATATTATTAATGTCGGTGCTTAGCTTGGCCATAGCCATATGTATTATGTACATGTAAATATGAATGATGTATATAATATCATCATCATTGATGACTTATCTTTTCCCCTTTTTTTGCTCCCAAGTCCCAGCAAGTGAGTTAGTTATCGGAGAATCTCTATCATGAAGAAGAACAAGAAGATGGAAGATTATAAAGTTTTGAATTGAGTCCATGCGTGAGTTTCTTTATGAAACAGGCAGAGTCAGACTAATACATCGAGACAGAGAGGGAGAGAGAGCTAAAGCAATGACATTTGACCACAGAGATGAAAAACTAACAGAGCAAGATTCAAAACCTGCGTGTACATTATCTCAGCCTCAGTTTGCAGTATAAAGTATAAAGTTGTTAGTTGTTAGCTATACAAACTTTTTTTTATACTGTGATTCATTATTCATTACACTCCATTATGTACATTAGTACATCTTAAATCTATAATATAATGGCTTAACTTAATAAGATAAAGAACAGCGATCAAAAATCAAGAATCAAGAACTGAGAACTGAGAAGCGAGAGTTGGGAGAGAAATTTACAAGATCCATGTCAAAGTTATTTTGCCACCGCAAAAAAAAATCAAACTCACACACATACACATACATGCACATAAAACTTCGGCTCTACGGAAAAACAACCACTAATAAACAACTTAAACTTGTACAAGTTTTCACTTCATTAACTAACTGAGTTCCATGCGAAATTGGAATGAAGAGTGCAATAGAAGATAAAACATACTATGTACAATGTACAATGTAAATACCAGAAAAAACAGATTGAAAAACCAGAGTATGAAAATAACTACCAAAGTAAGCTTTAATATCAAATATCGAATAGCAAATAGCAAACATGTGAAACTGTAATGATGTCTATAGGGTGAAATGATGGTCAGCTTATAATATAATGACTTGGAATATTATCACAATTACCTGGTCTCTTGTTTTATTAGCCTCAAGGTAGATTGTAGATGACAATTGAACCGTTTTTTGTTTGTTTTTGTCTTTGTCTTTCACTATCCTGTCCACACTCAATTCAATTCACAATATGAAGAACATTAAAGACGAGAACAAATATTTGTGAATTTTAAAGCGTCTTCACAATTCACAATAGACGAGAAAAAACTTGACTTTTCTTTCAATGATCGTAAATAAATAAATAACAATACATACGTGCTACTTTTATTTTGATTAAGGAGAACAGAGAAAGGTTAGACTTTTTAGTGGTAAAATATTATTATTTTTTTTACTTTTTTTTGGAAACACTTTCACGAAAATGAAAACAAGTTTCAATGGCTGAAGGAAGCAAGTTCTCCTTTTGCTTATTATTCTCTTTGATTTGATTCTGGATAATTATTTTTAGATTAGTTGATATTTGATATTGATAACTTTCCTCTGACTTTTGTATTGTGAATTGTGGCTTATGCACACGATTATCACTTGTAGATCCAAAGAAGGGTACCAATTTCTTTTCTCTCACTCGGTCAATATTGATTGCTGATTGCTTAGTTATTCATTCATTATTCATATTTTAAATTCTTGGATTGGTTTTTGTTTACATATTGAGTATTGAGATATCAACTGTTTTAATAAGTTTTGCACTTTACACCAAACTCAAAATTTGTTGTCTATGTATTATATTTTATTTGTTTTTCGTCGAGAGAGTTTAAACCGCAGTGTTATCAACTTTGTGGCTCACCAATATTTTTATATCGAAATGTAAACTTGCATTTCATGTTTGTGTTATCCTAGTTATTTATTTATATTATGATGAGTGTGAATTTCACTTTTTTTTATAATTATTGTTGATTGGATTTACAAGGGAAATAAATAATCCTCCGGTGATTTAGTTTGTCCAATAATACTTTTTTCATGGAGTTCAAATGTGGTGTAGGTTTTTTTATCCTGTAGCAATCCAAAAAAAGAGTTTTGCCCTTTTAATTATAACTTTTCTCACGGTAGTAGAACAGAAGCTTGAAGAAATTATTATTATTATTATTACTTTCTTTATAGGATTTTACAACCACTTGAATACTGGATTTTTTTTCCTCCTGTTAGTAAGGAATAAACGTTACAAATTATTTTAATGATAACTGTCACTTTTACTAACAGTCAATTAACACTATTTCACTATGTTCTGTTTCTGGACTGAAAATCCAAATCCAAAGTTCAATATCAGCGGAAACGGAAAAGAGATAAGAACATAAAAAAACGCACAATATTTTTCGTCGTGTATTTTTTTTATATAATGATTTCTGTCTTTAGTCTTTACAAAACCTGGAATAACTTTTTTACACACTGTAATAAATCTTTGTCTCCTGTTTTATTTTTGCACCATTTGCTTCCGGTGATATGAGTTTGAGTGAGTTTTGACTGCGGTTAGCAAAGGTAGTGAGTGCTAAAATAAAACTGCTCACGGAACACACAACAAGTAACAAGCAACAAGTGGTTCACTGCTCACTGGAATTAGTTTTGTGAAAAAAAACTGTTGTACAACTGCCTACGGATTGCGGCTTTGTGGTTCAATGGAGATATTCTACGAATTTTCCAAGTAAAATCACACGAATTGTGATAATCTATAATCTATTCAACTTTGAACAGATGTGTTTGATGTATGTTATATATTATATGTTCACTTGAAACTTCTTGGTATTCCAAAATCCCGATGCTAAAAATGTATAGCCTTTACTCCTTAAATTCAAATTTGAATTATAGCTGGAAATCACAAAAAGGAAATGACTACTTCTTTTTTAGCTTTAAATTTGTATCATGTACAGTGATCTGTATTCTCACTTTTCACAAAAAGGTACGAGAACAAACGTGGAAACAAAATACAAATGCTCAATTTTCCTAATGCTACAAGAGCACACTATTTTACACAGAGACACACAGCCTTTGATAATGATGTTGCCAATCGTTGGACTGTACAAAGACTGAAGAGCAAAACTTCCCTCGAGAACTCACAAGCTACAACCACTACACAGTTTCGCTGATATAACTCCTTACAGCTGTTAGTATTTAGTATACTACACTACTTTACACATTTCATTTATGTATGTATGAAAGGGGATAAAAATCTCTGCCTCTCTCTCTCTCTCTCTCATACTTTTAACTCTGCACTCAAGTGCCTTGTAGCAGCAGTAGTGTCTAGTATCATAATAATATTATATCTATAACAAAAGTCTCATTCATGTTTCATGTGTTTAGGATAACGAAGGCTCATACAAAGAGCAAAACAAAGAGTAAATGCACATGTATACATTATACATGTAGTGTAATACTTCTTGAGACTTATAATAATATGCAACTTGTGCTTCTGCTAGTCTCTCATTATCATAATACATACAAAACAGAGGTGACAATAGTATATAAGTATATAAGAAGATAAGTCACTGGAATTCTAATCTAAATATTAGTACTAATATCTTCCTGCTCCTTCTTCAGATTTGGGTAAAATCCCAACATTTTCCGTATTAGAGTGTAAAGTCTAAATGTTGGTCTGAATTCTGTACATACAATGCTCAACTATAATATTATTACTGCTATAACAGAATACATAACATATTATAGTAAATAGTAACCTCTCTTACTGATAAACTACAAAGATGGCCGATTTTAATTTTAATTTTTCCACACGACAATAACAATGATAATAATAATAATTATTATAATAACAAGCTCAACTTTGTTCCGAACTTTAAAGTACTTGACAAACTAGATACTAGAGTATGATACTTTGTACTATGAATTATTACCCTGAATATTATGACTACTACCACTACGACTAACGACAAATGGAACGAAAATTGAATGACAAACAAAAAATTACAATAATTCCAATGCTCATGTTTTGAAAATTTTGAGTATAAGCACCGATTTGATGTAAGTGTACACAAAGGTCTTTTCATATAATAATATATAATATATTATGCATGATGTATTGTTAATTGTTCAAAAAAAACGTGTACAGAGAATACATTTAACATTTAACTTCAACAACATAATATTATACAATAATATAATAAATAGATGTGGAAAATGTCATGAAGCTATATAACGTATAGCGTATAAAGCATAAAGTTTCCATATAGTCCTTTAAAAATCTAAAACAAGTATTACGTATAATATTTGTTTGTAGTTGTATGTAGTTAGTACTACGTCTGCTTACAGTCATAATAGTAATAATAATAATAATATATTACCATAATAATAGTTAGAAATATGTGGCTTTAAATATTTTGCATATCTTTTGCATTCCTAGAAAGAATGACATAATAATATACTGCAGACTGCAGTAATGAATAAAGTACCGTCTATGTAATTATAACATTCAAACACGTTATATTTTTCATACTTAATTATATGACTCACTCATCAATAGCATTAATAGATTTGCTAATGCATAATATTGATGGATTTTTATTTTTAATTCGAACATTTCTTGTATCATAACATCACTTTGTAATGGAAATTTTGAAACTAAAAACTAAACAAGAAGAGAATCAATGATAAGGTTACAGCATTCCTCCTTTATTTTTATCCAGAATTTTAAAAAACACGTATATGTATAAACTTCCGTTTGTTCTTTAAAAATACTCAATACTCCATACGTTAGAGCATGACAACGATTACTTGTTTTGGTTTTGGACTACTGAGTTTTCTTTGTTCTCCGTTCCATGTACAATCTAGAGTCTAGAGACATAAATAAAATCTGCATCCGAATCGAATTTTTATTTTTTTACATACTAGAATGATTCCCAGGATCTCTATACTCAATTCTCCACGTACAATGAATGAACAACTCCTCTACTATCAACTCTTTGCTTCTCCAGTGTGTGAAGAGTGAAGACTGAGGACATAATGGATAAATCACTACCTAACTATTATTTTTTTTACAAGAATGCATAATGCATAGACAGAGAAACTGGGAAACTGAAATACAGCATGTGTACAAATTACTGTGCATGCATTTTGTCGATGTAACACATCATTTAGAACACAACAACAGAAGACCCTGAGACTGGACTGGAACCTCACAGGGAAGCAAAAAGTTGAGAAACCCTAAAAAGATAAAGTAACTAGGTAGGTCTAGAATCTAGAGTCTAGAGAAGAAGAAAAAAGGACAGTCATTTGTAATACGTAATACATCATCATCATGCACACTACCCAATACACAACATATAACAGAAGATGTACATTACTGGAAGAAAAAAAAAGAAACAGAGAGGATAACACTATCAACTATCATATAAAATGATGGAATACCTGTGATACAAGATTCAAGTAGTAGGTAGTAGCAGGAATCATCATAATGATGATGATAATAATAATAATATTTACATTGTCATTCTTTATACACGTAATAAATAATAAAGTATGACAAAAAAAAATATTTAGAAACTGGAAACTTGGAGTGAGTATAATATATAATATGTACACACATGATACCCTATAAATATTATTTTATACACATTATTACATGATAATAATAATAATATAAATGTATCTAATACAGGTTACAAGTAAAACCCGATGCAGTAGATCTGCTTGTGTATTTACCCTGTTTGTAGAACTTATTATAAAATATATTAAACCTCATACGGATGCATATATATAAATGTATTTTATTTTTTTATAAAAAAGTATATATATATATTTACAAATACCACCATGGTGTCTACTTATGTACTTATGAACATTATAGGATGAGGTTTTTCATCTTTTTTACTCTTTTATACTTATATTAGTTACGCCTGAACTTTCAACGATACCTGTCCAAAGTCCCAAGTCCTACGTATAATAATATAGTTTACTATCAGGTTTATCATAAAGGTATCGTTTCAAACAAGATTGAAGATTCATTATTATCAGTATTATTATATAATTATTTCCACTTTTATGTATAATATATACCTCACATGATCCATAATATTATATAATGTATTTTATATTTGATATACTTGATATACATATATTATATACACCTGTATTCTGTATTTCCATGGTAGAATAGAGACAGACTTTGACTAATCCTGACGACAGTCACATTTCTAGTTTGAAGTTTTACTCACTTGACTGGATATGATGACGACAAGGCATAAATATGTATAATGTATAAACAGAATCATACATAGTAGAATAATATACTACTTTACCAGTATTATTATTATTATTATTATTTTTAGTAAAGGGGAGGAAGTGGTATAAGAATAAAAACTAAATTTTATTTGGTTACCGTACTTGCTCGTCAGAATCTTCATTTTCCTTTTGGTCTTTTCTTCTTTATTCTTCTTGAGTAATGAGCCACATAAGGAGATGCACTTCTTTCTTTCTGATGCTTTTCTTAAGTACAAAACTTACAACTGTTTTTTTTCTTCTTCATCTCATTTCTTTCGTCATCTTTCATACCCTGGTTTTTCTCACGTTATTCATTCACACTCCAATCTTCTCCAAAGTTTTTCACAAGTCACAACACATAGATAATACTAGTAATTTATAATCCAACATCCCCGATTTTCTTCTTTTTACATAAACCATAAACCTTGTTAGTTCTGATTCTGATTTTTGATGGGATTACAACACACAACACTGCACTTTTCCCTTCTTTAACAATAGTACAACAAAATTATATTATGTAAAACTGGAGAAAATGTTAAAATAGTAAAGACTTACTAACTAAAAACTAAAAAAAAAACAAAAAAGAAAGAACGCCGGAGGCCGAAACTGGACAAATTTTGCAAACTTTGGACTAACCCTGTTTGACAATGATGACTGCGTGCTGAAAATTTTGCAATGTTTTTTTTGCTACAATTAACATACATTTTATTTTGATTGTAAATTGTAAATGCTTGGCATTTGAAAATTTATAAATCGAGAAATACCCCTGTAGCATAAAGCATAATATACAACAAAAAAATAAAAGATTGCTATCAAATGGAATAAATATATGGAGCATCTGACATTAAAAATTAAGATAAAATTCCAGAGGCTTTTTTTATAGAACTCCACATAATATGAATATTTTTTGAGGTGTATATTTAATTTTTGTAGAAATACCATTATAATAACTAGTCTAATTTTATTGCTATTCATGTGCAAAAAACTGGACAAAAGTTTGCACAATGCATGAAAAACAAAAAATACGGTTGTATAAGATCAAGATAATATTTATTTAGATATGAAGGTAAGAATTTATTATTGAGTTATGGCTGATATGTAATATGTAGCATGTCAAGCAATTGAGAAGATTAACAAGTCTTTACTTTTTCATCAGTGTCCAAAAAAAGAATTAGTCTAGATAAGGAAACCATAAACTACCCACACGTACTGTCTCTGACCTTTTACCATTGCACGTAAGTAGACAAAAAAAATCAAAGCTTGAAAAAGACTGATTACTATTTTATAAGTATTTCTCTTATGTAACTCCAATTGCCAGGTGTTAAATTCTAGTTCGACTTGTAGTATTGTTCTTTATTTGTTGTTGCAGAAAACCAATACATGTACAATGTACAAGTTTTGGCCATACATAGGAAATGACTTAAAAATATATGATACTGATACATTAGAAATTATAAGTCATATATTTTAAACGTTTTACCCCTTGAAAAAGCATTATTTTCTCACTGGAATTTTCATAAAGCTTGATAATCTTTGTTGGGACATGTACTCAAATTATGTAGTTCACGTAATGTTTGCAGCTTCTTCAAATGTGAGTACGCTCACGGAAAATTCAAAAGTCATTTGTGAACAATAACCATTACTCAAGTAAACCTTTTTATCTTGACTAAGACATTTTTGAGAAGAGTTGTAAAAGACAGTTGACAATTTTTCCGGCTTGTTTAGAATTTTAATGATTTTTTTCTCAAAGAAAAAAAGAAGAATACGAACTAAGTACACACATTTTAGTTTTTTTATAAAGGCGAAAGTGTTGATGTTATATGCAAATTATTATTAGACATTGTTATGTATCACACAAGTCGCATAGTAGAAACTACATTAAACACTAAACGCTCATTTTATCAAGCACTCGAGAATCAAGAATGCCCTTTTAATCGTTTCTAAATGGAATTTTGAATAGATGAGCACACGTACAAGTAAGTATACAAATTAAGCAAATACATATTATAACAAGCTTTTGCACTGTGTAGATTTTAAAGTAAGTATATAAGTTGACTTTGAAAATCTGCACAGCATGAAGTATCATGTGAGGTACTCGATACGCAAAACATGGTGAATTTGCAGATTTTTCAAATTTGAATTCATTATAAACTTGTCCATAACAATACTCGATACTCAAAGTAGCCTGTTGGTTGTTGGTTGCTAGCAATAACAAGCATAAAATTCCTGCCAAAGATACCTAACGGAAGAGGCTTCTCATACTTGCTAATGTATACTACTACGGCATATAAAACGTAAATACATAACAATAAAATGATATGAGGATTTCTTCTCTACCGGAGTCTCTCACTCCACGGTATAGATTTCAGTTACCTTTTCATGAATCATAAGCACATCTATAATATGGGTAATGGAGAATAGATATTGCATATCTAATGCTGTAATACAATAATAATACACTATTGTGTTGTCCTGTTAAAACAGGCCACGAATTTTCAATTTAAAGGATTTTTTTTCAAAGATTGCTCGTACAATTCGTACATATAGTTTTGCCTTTTTGCGATTGTATGCCTTATACAAAACAGAGTTTACTACATGGACTATTAGCTATTATTATGATAATTTCATCATTCATGGTTCATGGGTGTTTCAAGTTTCTATCGATATCGGTATTTAATATTTAAGCTCGGTACATTGTATATTGTATATGAAACAGGGAAAACTTTTGCCAAATATCCCTATTTCTTGAATAAAGCTTCCATTTTCTTTTCTTCCATCTTCCATTCAAAAGTTTTTACCAATGCAAAACCGTATTAGAATATATAATGTTGCAAGAATTTTATTATATTTGCCATTTTATCTAGTTTCTAGTTTACTGTCTAAAAACTAATAATTTCGATACAGTTTTCCTGTACATATGGTAGATTGTTTTAAATTACACTCATTGTATTATATATTACAGATTACATAATATTTACATGCAGTTGTTAGTTGTTATAAGAGTGCAATTTGCAATTTGTAGGGATTACGATCAAATTCAAAGTTGTGTATTGAACAAAAAAGTGTAAGCAGTAAACATACACAGATGTACGGATGAGTATTGAGGATTGAAACTATTGACATGAAACAAATATCCAAGTTGACTTTGGGACGGGAAATGAATGAACCAGGAAGAGCCAAGGTGATGACAAAATAGATGTTTTATAACACCATGTATTATTTGATTGTGGGTGTACACTTTACTTTGCACATGGCACAGCAATAAAATATCCACATCTTATAATCAAATGCCAAATGTTTGCCTGATTGAGTAAAGGAGTAAAGGAGCTGCAAATCTGCCAATGCATATGTACACTGTTCAGTGTTTGAAAACTGAAACTTGAGATTTGAGAGGAAAAATAAAACTGTATCATTCATTCCCATTCCCAAATGCATCAATCACGATTTTCTCACTCACAGCTCACAGCTCTGAAATCGAAAACATCATTTATAAGTATATGTATAATGTAGAAGTATATGCCTGAAGTTTGTATATACACATATCGTGTGTAAAGAATAAAGTGTAGTTTGTAGTTTGTACCTCCTGAATTCGTACATGAATATCTTCAAGTACAATTATATTGTCATGTTTCATGTAACGATTACAGATACAATGTTTTGTTTGTTATTTGTTATGTGTTGGAGCTGTCCAATTTAAAAGGAAACGGTGAGAAAAATTACGGACTTTTCCTTTTCCCGTTTATTTGTTTGAACTTTGATCAACTTACATAGGGTTTTGGATTCTGGATTCCGAATTGAATAATCAGACAATGAAAGGAAGAGAATGAATGATGGATTAGGTGAAAATGCTTGTACATGTGTAAATAAAAGAAGAATTCTGTTTTCTGATGGCTACTCCCGTTAACTTGATACTCCGTACCAAGCAATGCAGTTCAAATCTTGAGCCAAAAGGTTAAAGTTAAAATTGACGGGAAGGAGAAAATGAAAAAATATCTCAAACGTCAAACGTCAAATGTTCTTTATTTGAAATGTGACGTTGATGTATCTTATGCACTTTGCAAATAACTTCTTTAATCACAGGATATTTAATTAGTATTCCGAAGACGGAAAAGGTACATTTGTGATTTGGAATTTTGAAAATTGAAGTAAAAGAGAAAAGAAGAATAAGTTGTTGGTAATTACTTGATATTTATTGATAATTCATAATTCTTTACAAATGCTTACTAATATTGATATTATCATCGGGTCAATGAGGATTCGCCTCTAAATCTAATTTGCTACTAACTTTTGCATTCTGCATTTGCTTTGACCTCACAATGTTCGACGTTTAGATAAATAACGCCTCTTAAACATGAGATAATTTCGTATGTAAAAAGTAAAAAGGTATGAACACCGATAAAAGAATAGGTATATTAGCATAAAGCATAAACAAGTTTGATGAAAGTGAACTTTTATATCTAGAATCTAGATAGCCCGACCTTTTCCACAAAAACAACGAAACACGGAAAGAAAGAACAAAAACTTTGCAAAAATCAGAAATCAGAAAACTAACAACTACCCAGCTGATAAATACAAGTATTTTCCATAATTTATCCATTATTTTTGTTTTTTGTATTCAGTGTTCAGCGTGTTTATTTGCAAAAACAACATTTAGTACGAGCCAGTGGAAAACAAATGAGAGGAACCGTCAGCCACAGCTTGAATCTTTTTGCCACTTACTTGCTAGATATTATGTATTCAACTCTCCTTTTGCTTTTAAACTACGTATACATTGTGCACATTAGACTTTGTTTTCGATTAACAAATGAAGAAGATACTTTTTATTTTTTTAAGGTTATTACCCCAAGTGTGCAAAATTCGTAATAAATATTGATCATTTATTTATGCACACCAGATATCAGACATCAGACAACAAAAGTATCAGAGATTAGAGTGTGTATTGATGTAGATTTTAGATTTAGCAAATAAACATAAAGTATTAAGTTTGCTTGATATTATTTATTGAAAAGAAGGTTGTATGAAAATGGATGTAGAAAAAACCTCTGCATTTGCCTTCCGTCTGTCCATATTCTTCTCCTTTTTCCTTGTCGCCCTAACCTAACCAGTAATCAGTAACCAGAGGCAAACCAGATAACAATAACAAAGCCAATAGCAGCCACAAGCCACCGTACACCGTACAAGTCCAACAGTTTTTGGCTTGAGCTAAGCCATGTCATGGTCATCAAACTGTCGAATTTTTATACTGTAGTTGTATTTGTATTTGTATTTGAGGTTTAAAATTTAAAAGCTATACATAATTTATGTTACAACCCCACACAAGAACACAAATAACTAACAAAACTGACAAGTACACTTTATTTTGTACTCTGTACTTTTTAATATATAACCGTGTCATGCCAAATTCACATATTTGTTTAGTTTATTCCTGTAAGGATTAAGGATGCATCCAGATTCCAGACTACATGTCTTCCTTTATTATAATTAACTTTGGATCGGTAAATCTAGAAACTAGAAAACTCCTCTGTACTCTCAAGTTCTTAAAGCTTAAAATCATAAACTTTCGCATGAAGAATGATCTCTTATTGATTAAAAATGCAGCCTTTTGAACCGTTTCAAACTTTTAAATATGCATTACTTGTTACGATGCATTTTTTAAGTAGTATAACATCTCTACATTTTACAGTCTACAGATGTTGAATAGTGAACGGTTCAGAGTTTGCACTACTTATTATACAATATTTGTTAAATGTTGTGTACAAAGTACAAAGTGCAAACATCAAACATGTCTGATGTCTGATTTCTGATTCCAATGACTGCCCAACAGATTGTAGATTTCAAGTAATCTTTTCCTGCTGTGAAAAATAGTGAGGTATTTACAGATACATGGATTTGCATCAAAACTCCATTATTTGCACAATTAAAAATATGTAATGTGTACAGAAGTTTGAAGAACAGAGAACAGTTAAAACAAATTAATTTTCCATGTACAGAAAACTAGACAGATATTTTAGCTAATCCAACTACAAACTACGAGTGAAATGTAACATTAGGCAAATTTTTGCATGTACACACAAACACAGCTTTTCTTTAGCTATAATAATTATTAGTCTATTTGTAGTTTGTAAACAGTGTAGATTGTAGATACTAGATACTGCATTGTATACAGTACACACATTGATGAAAACAATATTAAGAATTGTGAATTACGAGGAAACAGAAAACCAGTGGGATTTCTCCTTTTTTGTAAACAGACACAGAGTATTAAATAACAGTTTATGTAAATGAGGAATGGTCAAGAGACAAAAGAGAAACATGTGTATTTTATCAAGTATCAAGTATCAAAAGTCTGAAACTGGGCTGCAATGCATCTCCAAATTCCAAAATCCAAACTCCAAAATTAAAAGCATCTATTACATGTTACATGTTTGCAATTTGTAGTTTGTAGTAATTTTGGTAGCATACATGACACACAATAAACAAAATATTTGCATTCTCCTGCAGATAGAACAGTGAAATAACGATCCCACACCTTATTTCTTGTCACCCTTCTCATTATTTTTATGTGTAATGATGGTGATGAAATGTTTGATGCTTGTAAGACGGTAATAATTTACACTCAATAATAGACAAGATATAACTTGGTGACCGGTGATCGAGGATCAAGAAAACGAGCTGCATGTGAATTTCCGAATTTAATAAACACGATAACTTAAGAACTAAGAAATATCCCTTCATTCTATCAATCAGGTTATAATACTAATTATGATGGAAAAAGTCAAAGAACAAAGCAAAAGGTTAAAAATCATCACCAGTAGTCAGAATAGTCATTCTTTGTATATTGTCATAAGTCAGCACATGAAAAATTGCCCAATGCAAATTTATAAAGAAAATCAAAATGAGAGGATGAGGGAAAGGAAACAATTTATTATTGTGTATTGTGTAACATAATTATAGAAGATGAAGCATCCATAGACAAAAGACAAAAGATGGAAAGAAAACTATAATGACCAAGTCATGTGAAGTGTAAATAGCAGGCAAGAAAATGCCTGGAGCAACATTTCAAACACAGACAAACAGTGAGCAGAATTAGGAAATGGCTTTCATCAGCTTAAAAAAATTCATTTTCAAAATCAAAAATACAGATATGTGCAATGCATTGTCATAACCAATAACCAAAATGACCAGCTTCTGTCTTTTTTGTCACTCTGCGGCTAATGACAAAGATTTTTTTACTTTATTCTGTACTGTTTTGGGCCAGTTGAACTTAAAAAAAACTAAGATTAAAAATGAAAAATGCATCTTTTGTCATTAAAAAAACTTATTAAAATACAAAATACGAAATGCATTTGTACTTTTTACACAAGTGTATTATTCTTTTGAATCTTGAATTAATGTTCTGATGATTTTTAAATGAAGGAGCACTCTTTTACAAGTTTACTTAAAGTTTAGTGTACTCTTCATGTTGTACGTGTAATTTGTAATTTGTAATAGGGAAGGTAAACAAATACAGCTAAACGCTAAAAGACAGTAAATGGATTTGACTTGGAATTATTGTAATTTTACCTTTACTTTTTACGTTCATGACCCAAAACTATAAAAATGATGCTGATCCTGATGGATGAATCCTCGATCGTTCTTCTGTATTCAGTCTTCAGCTTCATCTCCCTTTCCTCTCCATTTCAGTTTTCAGTCTCACCATCAGTCAAAAGCCTAACAAAAGGCATCTTGGAAATATCACGGACACGGTCGGCAACAGCAAGTCACAATCAAACACGATACCACAACAAGGATTTTAATCATCATGTAGAATGTAGAATGTAGATAGAAGAGAGGAAAACAAGCGTGTGCATAATGCATAATGTATAATGCATTAAAAGTTAAAAGCCGAGAAGGGGAAACAATAGCACGTAATTATCAAATTAGTAAAAACCAATATTTTTCACAATACGCCCACATCCACAATCATTAAATATTGTAAATGTGCACATTGCACATGTTGCACATACATGTGTATTTTCAACAAAAAGCCTAGGCATTCGACATGAGCATCAGGCATCAGACATCAGCGTCAGACATCAGACCTACAGAAGAAAAAGACAACACATGTTATTTAATGCTCAATGAAAAATGAAAACATTGGATTTGAAAATTGAAATGGCGTAAATAGTGAATAGTAAATAGCAAATAGCACACAACACACAAAACGTATAGCGTATAAATTATTATTTTGCAAATGTTAAACATAGATACATTATACATGCGGTGAAAGACAATGGAATGTACAATTTACAGTATAAATAACTTGGGTATCATCATTACACTATCATTCAACTCACCAAATGAATTACATGATACACGACACATGACTCGAATCAATCGGCAATCGGCAATCGACTACTTACAAGTCTCAACCCACAATATTTTAAATTAAGTAGTGTGGCAAACAACTAAATAAATGAGAGTTATTTATGTTTATCTGTAAACGTTCTTGTCATCCCATACATCTCATGCCACAATCCACATCCACAATGATCAAATATGCTTGAAAAACATTATTAACAGTTACATCAACAATCAACAGTGTTTCAGCATTAAGAGTTAAGAGTTATAAATAACGTGGCGAAAAATTTCAAGTTCTACACTTTTCATGCTGCTATAATTAGCTATTAAAAAAATACAAAATGAGTTGAACAAATCAAAGGTTATCAATTACAAGAAAATGATTTTCATGTGTATATTTTTCCACGTAGGAGTGTAGACACTTTAAAAGTTATTTTGACCATTTCTTTTGTCTTTATACATTGTACATCGGTTCATCAGTCATTTAAATATTAAATATGATGTGAAATACTTATACATGGCGAATTCTATTTATTGACTATTTGCCATTTGCTATTTGAAATGATAAATAATGATAAATGTACGTGGAACAAAAAAGGTCTAACGGCTAACAGCTAACAGCGCCGTAAGTTACTGTAAGTTCTTTGGAATTTGGAATTTGGAGTTTGGAAATTAGTAAAAGGCGAAAGGTTAAAAAGGGAGAGTTTTGTTTGTTCTCGTCATATTTAACATGTAGTCGTTTTCATATCACACGCGCTTAAAGTTTACAGTAATCCACACTTTTTATCGAATAAATATAAAAGATTGCAAGTAACCTTGAAGTGCCAAACAAAAATTTATTTGTTTCATGCTCATCTAATTTAATTTAATTTGGAAAAGACAGAGAGACAAAGACAGAGAAAATCAAAAGTCTCAGCTTTGAACCATGATAATAATACACTATGTACGTGAATAGTGAGTCAAAAAGATAAAAGATACTTTTGCTGATTCCCTTGCTCAAGTACCAAAGTGATCTTGGAGTAATGAAGTGGAAATGAAAATTGAACGTTGTACGTGAATTGTACACTTTGCGCTTGTGTCATACATCAGACATCATGAAGAATACAGAACAGAGAATGAATCCTCTTCCATTTCTCTTCATTCTTCATGCGTGTTTCGTGAGTCGTCTCGCGCGTGAAGAAGACAGGGATGAGGGATGAAGATTGGAGGCTGGAGGATTACATTGAGTTTTGAGCTTTGAGTGTGTGGAAATTTTAGCTGAGGAGAGTCTAGAAATACACTTGTGTATACTTGTGTATGCTTTTATGAATGAAAAATGAAACATACGTCAATTTCATGGTGCACTCAAAATTCAAGATGTATTTAATGAGGAATGATGCGCAACACCAGTTTGGCTTACAATTTGAATTTAGAATCCATTTGTATGAGTCTGTACACTGTACATTGTACACACTACCTTTGCCCATTGTCCAGTTGATAGATTACGCATGGAATGGTGACTAATGAAACCAATTCTTGATATCTTTTAATTAGTTTTCTGAAAACTAGTAAATATTTAATCCCATTTCTGAAGAGAACCATCGGAAAGGAAAGGAAAGGCGCCATGAAAATTGGTTTTATGCTGGTATTATCAGCAGCCAGCACCATTTCCATCTTCATAACTTTTACTATGTGTGTCACACATTCCATACTTTACACATGTCGAAGGCATTTTGATCGCGTTTACCCGTGTCAAGTTGTAGTCAAGTTGTACAACAGAAAGAAAGAAAGCCCAGGGTTTTACAGTTTATGACATTATTTGAATAATTTAATGTACTCAGGTGATACATTTCACGTCGTGGTTTAATCAATAGTCAATAGCAAGTAGTGTCTTTCCACTTTATACTTTGTACTTTCCTTCAAAATAATTCATGGGCATAAGAATCTAGAAGAAAGAAGGTAGGTCACAAAATACAAAACTAGAGCCCGTTACCATTTACATATTTATTAAGCATTATAAAATATGCACAACAAATCAGAAATTCTTGAACTGTCTGGGCTATAAAATTTAGCATGGTATTGATTGTGGACTTTGGATCTATGCTGTCGTAGTTGGAGCTTTCTTCATTTTATTTCTATCCAAGACACTCTGTTTTAAACTCCTATTTAGAACTTTGAACAGTATTTCCTTTCACTAGTTCTTTTTAGCTGTTTGTAAAAACCAATGAAACAAAGAGCATTCAAAATCCCAAATAATGTTCCCAAATATTGTTTAGCATGCGGAATATCGATGATTAATGATCGGAATACTAATAAACGAGGATTTACTAATTATTCTCCTGTCATGAGATCGTCATTCTAATTATTGGGGGGAAATAATCAACAAGAAGTTCTCGTTTTCTAAACAGTGACTTGATACTTGAGACTACTTGAAGCTAATGCGTTTTCTTGGCTTTTTCTGTGTAGGGGAATATGCACAGTGCACATCAATAAATGAAAATGCATTTAGTATGTAGCACACAATTCATATGAATCCAGGTAACTTATTATTTATTATGCATGTGATCCTGACCTTTTCTTCTATAAACTGTTTAAATACAACATATTATAACACAAAGAATACTTTTAATTTTTCATATTGCACTAATCATTGACAGACATTAATTTATTCCGTCGCTCACAATTTCTATTATAAAGTTCACGCACTATGATAAAAAAGCCTGTTTTCTACTTACACACGAAATTCATGTATTTTCACTCATCATGACTTTTGACTCGGATTTTGGGGGTTTCAGCTTGGAAACGGTAGAACATTGAATATTTCACTAATGCGATGCATTAAGTATAGGGAATTTTTGAGAAAGAATCGTAATTACTTAAAACATCTTTACCATATTTACCATTTCCCCAATGACACTGACACACTATCCAACATTTTCCATTAAACTGTAGAAATGCAAAACTACACATGCTTTTTTATTTATATATACATTTGTGTATTTGTAATTTGCAGTCTTGGCTGTAGTCTTCATACTTTGCTCTTGTATCTAAAAAATTACATGCCAATTCATGACTTGATCTTTGTACTGCAATTGAAACTTGAAACAAAGAATAGGGATATATCTATCTATTATCTGTGTACTGTGTAGAATGTACAATGTATAATGTGGATGCATGTGGATTAGCCCAAATTAAGGAAACTAATTAAAGATTCAAAAGGCATAGGAAAAATACACATGTTGGATGTTGGTAATTTAATCATGCTCAACATTCAATTGTACTTTTTATGCTATATTGTTGTTCATTTCAATTACAGTTTTACTACTTTTAATCCTATTTTCCTAAATGAATCCCATATGTACTTGTAAATTATGAACATAAAGATGATGAGTCGTTGGCACTTTTAACTTTTAGCTGCAGTAAAAGATAACAGATGGAAATGAAAGAGACTTGCCCATGAAACTGAATAAATGTCTTATGTGACTTTATTCTGATTCATGTTATAGTTAACTATTAAAACACACATTTGAGGATTCATATTTTGCACACACAAAAGATAAAAGAGATGGGAGAAAACTTCCACTAAATCAAAATTTGAGAAAGGTCAGAAAATTATATTATGTCTTATGCGTCATTTTGTATAGCTTGTACTTGTAGTCGTTGGTCATATTAAGAACGCTCGTGCAAATACTAAGAATCATGAAATGGGCACAAAAGAACAATAAAACTAATTAATTAATTAATTAGTCAATTCAACCATTTATGAGTTCCATTCATCACTACGTGTACATACACATTACACATATATTCACGAAGCAATGGAAACTTTTTATTCAATTTATTTTTCCTGTTCATCTCTCAGCTCTCAGCTTATTTATGCTCAGATTTTGAACAAAAGAAATGTTTTTAATAGGATTAAGGATTAACCACGTGTAGGTAAAAAAGGAGAAACAAGACAAAGTTTATGTAAAGCACTCCAATGTTATAACAAAAGGGACTTGAATTTTAATTTTGAAAACTCTTCTTTCTCTTTTCCTCTAATGCATACTGAATCTGAATAGAGAAAATCCAAATAGTACAGCGATTCCTCCGAGTTTTCACTTTTGGCATAATATCAATTAGTCAAATTTTAAAGCTACATGTTATTTATTATTTATTATTATTTATTATGTACAGAAATGGAAAAATTGTAATAATTATTGGAATTAACATGGTTTATTGTTCAATTTGACAAATATGGTTCTCTGAAAAGGTAATAATAAATAATAATGAGTAATAATGATGCAGTGTGTGTGTCTATTACAACTTGATGAATGAGTCTCCCGCAGTGGGAACACAAGAACGTCTTTTGTCAAGTATCATTTTCGTTTTCCATTTTCCATGTTCCTTTTTCATCTCGAGTCTCAATGAAGTATGAATCGGAAACAACTGAAGATGATGGTGCTGTGAGAGGTGAGACAAGAGACAAGATTTAAAATCCCTCATGACACAAATTTCTTTTTGCATATATTTATGACTGTCATTGTGTACTGTTGTAGTTATCGTTTGTCATTATATTATGTGTTATTCACGTTTTTCATAGAGTTCTCTATGGGAAAAGCTATTAAAACTTTTGTTAAAAGTTAAAACCCACATATTTTAGAAAGGAAAATGATCTACACTCAGTACACAATGTATTTGCAATTCTCCATTCTCTGGACGAAAGTGCATAAGCATTTGAATTTTGAACGATGTTCCCGTCAAATGACGGGAACATATAACGTCTAAGTCAAATTGGATTCGAGATAGTTTAAAAATCCGTAACGTATTTGCATTCAGAAAATAGCCATGTCTCTTGAACCTCCAGCATTTGGGCACAAATCTTTTGGCCACACGACACTTGCCCACTTTATCAATTGGACACAACAACATTTGGACATTTAATAATTGGGCACACAGCAATTGACCACAATTACAAAAGGCCACAGCGCGTTTGACCCTACTTTCCAAATACTGCGTCTTCCTAGTACTCTCCTTGTGGCACACAAAAAATCGAAAAAAAGTAACAATTTTCTTGAACCTTATTTATTGGCTGCGGCAGATCCTCTTTTTTATGGCTTCGCCAAGGAGATTCTATTTCCATGATTTTATGGTCCTAACCTAACCTAATATAATGTCACTCCACTATACAAATTTTACCGAAATGAAAAAGTTTTCAAAAATACTTCCCGTCTAAATCTCTGTTGATTACCCTTGCCAAGATTTTAGTCTAAACTAAGAGAACTTCAGACTTGCAAAGTGTGGTCTAATGTTCTATGGCCTTTTGTAGTTGCGGTCAATTGCTGTGTGTCCAATTGTTAAAGTGGTCACTTGTCGTTTGGCCAAATGTCGAGTGCCCGAAAATTTTGTGCCCAAATGCTACAGAACCTTTTCTTTTAGCAAGAGTAATAGCCATTTCTCGTAGCCAGAGTAATAGCCATTTCTCGTAGCCAGAGTAATAGCCATTTATCGTAGCCATAGTAATAGCCATTTCTCGTAGCCAGAGTAATAGCCATTTCTCTTAGCCAGAGTAATAGCCATTTCTCGTAGCCAGAGTAATAGCCATTTCTCTTAGCCAGAGTAATAGCCATTTCTCGTAGCCAGAGTAATAGCCATTTATCGTAGCCAGAGTAATAGCCATTTCTCGTAGCCAGAGTAATAGCCATTTATCGTAGCCAGAGTAATAGCCATTTCTTGTAGCCAGAGTAATAGCCATTTCTCGTAGCCCGAATAGTGCTGTTTTCTCTTAGCCAGAGTAATAGCCATTTCTCTTAGCCCGAATAGTGCTATTTTCTCTTAGAAAAAGCGTGACCCCAGGACGCCACCACACACGGGTTTTATTAAAGGTTTGATATGTTATGAGTTATGATGCAAAAAAGATTCTGTTTTCCAGTATAAAATCTGAAATCTGAAGGTTAAAGAGTGCAGAACGTAGTTTGTCTTTATAATGGAGTTGCACGGAAAACATCCTCATTGGGAGGAAGGAGGTTATTGTTTCAAGTCGTGACTTTTGTGAGACAGTCTACATAAATGGTCCATTTCCAGTTTGAAATCAATAAGTAAACTAAACAAAGGTAGCATCAAAAGTGGTAATGACAATGAATTGGAATTTTGAAGCTACATTATGAGCCTTATGGTAAATGCGTAAATGTAAAAGGTACAGGTTCAAGTTGATCAAGAGCAATAATCAAGATGGACGTGAGAGATAAGAGCATCAAATTGTTTTCCTCCTTTTTTATTGTACCTCATTTTGTACCTGTTGTTGTTTATTGTTTAGCCGTATAAAACGCGTGGTGGAGGAAGTAGGAAAAATGCCAAAATTACGGTACTGATTGAGCATGATTGATTTGTTGTAAATATGAGTTTTTGCGTTTGGGCATTAAAACATGAGAATCGTAAGAAAACTGCAAGCCAATAGTTGCTTGATAAATCACAAATAAATTGGCACCAAAGCTCTAAATTGCTACAAAACTCAACTGTAAACTTTATTTTTCTCATTTTTTAGTCTTCACTATTATACAACTTACGTTTAAGGTATGTTTACCATTTACATGGGTAAAATGGTGAATTTTCAAAATCATTTATTAATCAAAAGTTATTATTGGCTGTATAAAAATGAAAAATATTTAGTGTAGAATGTAGAATCATAATATCAATAACAAAATAAGTAATTCAGATTTTGTAGACGCGAAAGTTATTTTGAAAAGTATTTGTGCTCATCATTTCGACGACATCCAGTCTTTTCAGTGAGTCTATCCGGACAGGGATATCTTTCAAAATTCATAGTAGGATTTTGAGCATTCTTGAACCAGTCAAAACGGAAGAAACATCTGGAAAATTGCAAGTTACACGAATCACAATAAGTATATCAAATCACAAATCACACGTCTTTTGCTTTGGTAGAACCAAAAATATATAAGTAGGAAATGAGTTAAAATTTCAAGTTAGCTGTTAATGAACTGACCCTCCTCGAATTTCATTTGGAAGTTGGTTACAGTCATCTCGACTTCTAACTCCTCCGTATTGATCTGCTCATAATTAATTACAAATTAAAGCCCATGATTATTATTCGTTATTTATAAATGAATGACCTTTACCATTTTGAAATTTCTAAAAAAAGAAAGTACTGCTTAAATTATATTGAACTTACCGCCCCATCCATTACCCGGAGCTAAATGAACAGAGTTAAAATTGAATTATTCAATAATTAGATTCAATTCATAACAATGGAAAACGTAAATATTTTCAAAACTTGATGATTAATATTTCCACTTAAAAAATCAAGTTTTTACCTCCCCACTGAGAAGAACATCCGTTAAACAACCCGACACCACTTCCAGGCAATTGGAGATCAAAATGATTCTCACCCAGATCCCCTCCAGTATTTGTAACCTGTACAACAAGGACTTGATTGTACACTGGACCGGAAGTAAAATTGAGCTTGTAACAGGCACAACACCAATCACTTTCAGATTGACCTTGGAGTTTAGCTGCGGCAAATCCATAGGCCCACCACGCGTTACCATCGCCTAAAAATAGAAGCACAAAATTAAGGTTTACAAAATATTATCAGAGCAACTTTATCTGAATAACGTGTATAAAAAACAATAAAATACTAACCAATAAATGGCTGTTGATTGGTACAAGTATACGCACCTGTAAAAGAATTGACAAAAAATGTACAATGTATTTTATTCACCATAATAAAGCCAAAAATCATATATTCTGCACAATATTATTTAAAAAATGCTCTTATTTATATCTGTATTATTTATTATTATTTCTTTGCTTACTGCCTCCACCACATCCATTTTGCTCATTAACCCCCGCACCTTCCACTCCATTTCTATGACACGCTTGCACTGGATTTGATACAGATGCTTTTCCAGGCCAAGAACATGATGGCTATAAAAAACAAAACATGGAGTTTTTAAAAATACAAGAACAGTTTTATGATAATAATAGTTGATGATGTGAATAATAAATAATAAATAAATAGTACCTTGCAACAATCCCAATATCTCGTTGTTTTTCCAGATGCAGCTTCCCCGGTGTCAGTCAAAACTGCAAGCGTAAAGACAGTAGCTGCCGCTAAGAATACACAAAAGAATCTCATCTTGTTGAATTTTGAATACTGGTAATCCGATTTCCAATTTCAAGACTTAGAACTGTAGAAAAAAACTGTAAGATTGTAAAAAAGTTGTTGGTGTTATGTAGACCGACAAAATGAAGACTGACTTTGTCTATGAATTTTTTGGTTTTTATATTTTTTATGTCTATCTAAATTTTAGAGCTAAAACCGGAATGCGATACAAAGTAACTTCTTCCTGAGGTTAAATATTATAAATTATAAATAGTTTCAAGTGTTGTTTCTTTTGTACTTCTAATCTGTATTTTAGTTTATAATGTTTCTCAAAAATGTACAATATAAAGATAATCTATTTTCCAGGAACAGCAGCAGAGAGCAGAGAGGATGAGAGGTTCTAGTGTCCCATTCTATTTGAGCATGACGTATGGCGTATGATGTATGATGTATCGTGTACATTTTACATATATTTATTTGTCTTTAACCTTTAACAAAACAAAAACAAACCATTGGGCTTTTTCTAGGTACTCCTCACTATTTTTATGACGATTAATATAATCCTCGTACGTTTGTGCTCAAGTTTTAATCCGATTGAATGTAAAGAGGATAGAGGCAGTTGAATCTAGTTTGACATTTGACTTTAAAATATGTAGTAAAAGTAGCTTTTTAAACATGAGTATAAAATATAACGCAATGGATATTTTGTATTTTACGAGAAAAAAAATCAAAAAGGAGTAAATACAAAAAGAATGTTTTTATTTTAGTACAAAATGTTTCACTGTTATTTATTACACATGTTTTATTATTTACAATTTACAATACATGTTTTGTACTTTAGTATTTTTTATTAAAATATTTCATGTTTATATTTATTCAGTACGTGAATTTTTGTTAGCAATTAGGAGATCAACAGTAGATCCTACAACAATA